>JAQIXX010000425.1:0-61204 GCA_034700605.1 Willowsia nigromaculata | reverse complement strand
TCGTGATCGAATTATGCTTTTTATGCTTTTTATGCTTTTTGAACTCAAAGTTTTTTCACATAATCGATTTGTCTAGTAATCAAGAGCTTATAAAGATAGCAACCCATACCCTACGAAGTCATTATGCTTTTTCTGCTTATTATGCTTTTGGGTCGCTCTAATAATGACTATGCAGAGGGCAGAGCTATAACTTACGAACAAATAAGCCAAGACTGCATGAATAGACATATATATAGTGCGTTGCAGTGAATGGATCAACATATAGTTCTCTAGTAATCTAATCAGTAAATTAAAAGTTGTTGACTTAATCATGAAAATGGTATTTATGTAGTTGGTTTCCTATTTTATGACTATTTCATGGTTTCCTCAATATGCCAGTATTATAGATATGTAACCAACTGACAAACCCCCATCAAAATGCAATCATGGAAAGTTGTTCGAAATGTGGTGATAGAGATTTCGAAATGGACATTCACCTAATCAATCCAGCCAACGAGCCAATAGTACACGCACAAGAATCTTAATGTCAAGTAATCATGTTTATGTATTTTAGCACTTTTCATTACATATATGCGGTATTCACTATACATCAATGACAGACATTCCAAATTCCAACATGCTATTAATATACTTTTCACAATAGGGGTGAACTGCAACTTATGAAGTAAGCACCATAAACTGATCTGTAAATTGGTATGTGCATAGCTAATATTACATGTGTAGAAAGGAACGTTAAAAAAGCTATCAGCCGAAGCATCTTGCCACTTTAAATTTTTTAAATTCTACATGCATTTTGATTTGACTCAGTCATAGTCTCAATCATATAGAACGCCAGCAGCTATAAATTCATTACATTCTATTCTGGAGCAGGAAACTGTCGTAACAAGAACGAGCATCATGAAACCGTTGACAATGTTTCGTTTTTGGAGTTCGTTAGTTTCAGCAACTCCGTAAAGTTCGTTGATTGGGTGGGTGGGTGTGATATACATGCACTGTTTCGATCAACGAGTTTTAAAATATAGTTAGTTTTTAGTTTTATAGATCAATGGTTTCGATATTACTTGATTATATATTTGTTTACCTTAGCTTCGTTCCAGTTTAAGAAACTGCTTGAGAAAGATGATGATGCATTCTACGGCATTCACATGAAATGACACACTAGATAATATTTGAAACTACAGACAACTAAGCTAATGTATACTTGTGAAATATATGAAATGAATGTGAGGTAATTTAATTTGACATCTGATTACAGCCTGTCTTTCTGTTTCGTTGAATTCTGTCTCAATAGATTCGTTTCGCCCAAAATATCTCAGGTTGGATGGAAAGAAGACCAGCAATTTATCACGGTCACATTGGCTACATCGATTTATCGGCGCTGGGTGTATCGCTGAGGCCAATCTATATCAATGTGGTTAGAGACCCACTGGAAAGACTCGTCTCCTACTACTACTTCCTTCGTTTTGGTGATAATTTCCGACCTGAAGTGGTGAGAAAACGAAAGGGGAATAAAGAGGTTCGTTCTTAATACCACTTCTTAACACCATCATACACACTTTCACTTTTACATCCTTCTTCCAATCATACATTACACTCCAGCTTTTATGGCTCCAAATGGAAACAAAACTCGCACATATTACCTCCTTTCCACCACTTAGTATTGCGACCATTATCACTTGTAAGTTGTAAGCACATTCTCATCATATAATGGCGGAATTTTCTCTTCTCTTCTTTACCATCTTCCTTGCTCACACTACACGAAGCACGTACTTTCACATAGATGCTTTTATATTCATTCTTCATTCATTCACACTTTCTTTTCTTCTTCAATAATAATACACAATACAAATGGGAGTGAGAAATAACCGCATAAAAATTCTGGATCATTGTGCTGCCAAGCTTGCACCATGTCATTAGCATCAGTTTCCCATATTTTCTCATCTAATGGCTGGTTATACCTTTGGAATGGCACTTGAAACGAGGAAGCTTAGTGGGTAAACGTGCTACAATGTTGGTAGAAACCCAGGAAAGAGTATTGCGCCCCATTTATTTCAGTAGCAGGAGAAGCACCGAAGAGAGCGAGAAGTGCTCTCTCATGTCCTCCTCTTTCTCAACTCAAGTGAATGTATATGCATCCATTCATATTCATTCATAAAAGTCTTTTACTCCCGCTTCATCCAACACCCCATCACAAACGCATGCATAACTGAAAGGAAAGTAGACTGGTTCTCTTCGCTAAGCATAACTAAAGGGAAAAGAGTGAAACGCGTAAACGCATGGAAGACAGAGAAAATACCAAGAAAACTTTCACCGGACATTTGGCTGATTTTAGTAAATGCGGCTTTCTCCGCAAGCAATTTCAGAGTATCTGTATGCTGCTAAAATGGGTGTAAAGTGAGGACGAGCTCATTTCCTTATCACGGACATGAGTTTAGCTCATGACATTTTCATGATGGCATGTGTTTCTAGGATTTCGGATTTTGTTTCAGCATAAGCATTGAATACATAGTAGTGAGCAATCGTACTGAAAAGACAAACTGCAAACGTATTTAGAGCACTGGAAATAAACGAAATAGAAAAGAGGGTTTTCAAAGAGTGCAGGAAAAGTTATTCTGGTAGTGGTGGTGGAATATTTCTGCATGGTATAATTCATTTCCCCAAAACATTTGGGTTTGGGTGTATAGACTTCCAGATGCATGACTAATGAAGACAAATAACGCAGAACGAGGATGATATTTTTGTGAATTAGACTAAAATAATATGAATAATTATGACTTGTGCAGACATTTGACGAATGTGTCATCCGTCAAGGACCTGACTGTGATCCAGAGAATCTGTGGATGCAAATACCTTTCTTTTGTGGTCATCATTCTGCTTGTTGGGAGCCTGGGAACCCGTGGGCCTTGCAGCAAGCGAAAAGTAACTTGGCTAAGTCTTATTTTCTTGTTGGGGTAACAGAGAGCATGGAGGACTTTGTTGCACTCCTGGAAGCCTCTCTTCCCCGATTCTTCCGTGGTGCCTTACAATTATTTAATTCAGGTAAGTATATTCATTCATTAGTATGCAAAACCACGTTTCACTGTGCACATTAAACTCGGCTACTTCAGTCGTTCCACTTGTATTGATCCACATACGTTGCTGTTGTGTGCCACAAACCCAGAGTTATGTTTATGCATCAACACGAATAACTACTAAAATAGTAAATAACCGCTAAAATTTATACTGCCTTTCCCGTTGTTGAAATTCTCTATAAAATTCCTTGGAAGTAATTACTACGCCCTCTGTGATAATTATTTCCTCCGGTGCCATACGTATAATTGAATTAATAACGATTTTGTTTTCTCTTCAAGAAAACAAAATTGCTTTGAATGCTCGTGTATCTCCTATCTCTTATTTAATTATGGCGGAGTTACGGAATAATGGGACATGGGAAATTTTTTTACCACAGCACTTGAAGTGGTATTTTGAGGCGGTTCGTTGAGAGGAAGACGGAGACGTCCATAATGTTCATGTTGGTGATTTTTATCACCCTTATTTTCCGCTTTGCTGACTGCTTGTCAAAAATGAAGAAAAAAATCTGGACACGACACACGGGCGCACGTTTTATTTCAACATTTTTTTGAGAAATTTTTATGTGCCGAAACGTAGATAACTAGTAATTACCAAAAATGTGCTTTTAGATTTGTGTAATTACGAAAAAGTCTTTTCAAAAATTGATATGTATTTCTGTTTCCTTTTCCAGAGGGCAAGTCCCACCTCCGCAAAACGTATGGAAAGCAGCCACCATCAAAGGAGACGTTGAAAACTATTCACAAATCGAAAGTGTGGCAGATGGAGCAAGATTTTTATATGTTTGCAAAGAAAAACTTCAATTCAATCAAAAAGAGGGCATTACCCTCCAGCGGAACTGCTTTCGTTCCTCAACAGTTTCGCTTTGAGAAAATTCGTCCCAAATTCATTAACAACATCAACAACAATCACAACAATGTCATAAGCAATCATAATAGATGAATGTATCGATGAGGGAATTTTGGATACTCCATTATTGCCCCAACGTGAATACTGCAGCCCTGAGTTACTTTACGTGACTGTTTAATTAAGGACGGAGGCAGAGTTATAATCGTGTCTCATCATCATCATCATCATTGATGTCATATCAAATATTTGTACACAAATGCTCTACTCTACCTTACAAAAACCTTACCTGGCCAAGAAAATACGACTGACTGCTATACCTATAATGATAATTTTTAGCTTGATCCTGTTGTTTATGTAGACTTTTTATATCACTATTAAAACATGGAACACTTTTAAAAAGTAAAGTAATTCATACTAACCTGATCGATCATTATGTGTATGAGTGAACCAAAGAAGCGAAAACAACGTGACGAATGACGAATACGGTTTTTCCGAGGAAATGTTTTTTTATACAAGGAAGACGTTCACTTGCCTATAAAGAAGTGAAACGGGGTTTCTGGAAAGGAAGCGATTGGTATAAATAACAATATAGAATAGAACTAATAACATATTATTATCCTGAGACTTCAGGTTTAGCCACATACAATTTTGTATGAAACGATTTTGTAACGCATGAGTGATTTATAAACGTACCGAAGTAAAAAAAAAAATGCATTACTGAGCGAAAAACTGAAAATGTCAAAATGTGCTGTAGATTGCCGAAAACAAAAAAAAGAGATGTACGAATTAGAAATGATAGTGTCAGTGGAAGCACTCCGGCTTCCACTAAATGTACGTCTCTGTCAAATTTATGCAAGTATTTTAATATAATAATAATAATGAACTGTCAAAAACCCTCCTGATAGGTAATAGAGGAAAATTAGATTAACAGAATATCCGCATTTTGTATTCATTTGTATCGTTTTCATACTGATAGAATCAGAATGGTGCACACAATAAAAGGTTGAGCGATATGGAAGTGTTTGAGTATGGCAATTTATGAGTGTAGTATAAACGCTGGTTTGGCTTAATAACGGAACTGGAAATTGGCTCAATTTTTAGGACTGTGCTGTTCGCTGTAGTGGCGTTTATAGAACAATAATGCTGTGAAGCAGATTACTGCTGAGAAAAATTGTTTTGTTATTCAAAGATTTGTACGTTGCACGTTCAATCACCATTTGTTGTTACAATTTTATTGTTGAAACGGTACTTTCGTTGATACTCAATGCAGCTTAATATAATGCTGTCTTGTCGAACCCCTAATAATATAAATGCGACTATTTTTATTATTTTTAGTACTTTTGATAATCTACGTTTGATTTTACAATATTGTTACACAACATGTCTTGTATTTCTTACAATGTCTTTTTATGCATGTTATTAGTTATTAGTTCTTCTTGAGTACAATAATCGTTGTTAGAAAAGCTGTGTAAATTGATGTTTTCACAAATTATTTCATCTTTGTTGCCTTCTCTGAAATATGTTTTTGTAACTAAAGTGTAATCACATTACTATTTTGGTTTTAATCGTGATAATGTATAAATAATTTACGCATTACTATCCTGCAGCAAACACAATTTTATTTGGTATTAAAATGTAGCGCGTTTGGGTTTATGAAAAAATACACGGAAATGTTGCAGGTGACGAGGACATGTTCAAGGCTGCTTGATTTTCGACAGGTATTTTCGAAGCCGATAAACTCGTTATGCCGGGGTGAAAGAAAGTGCATATTATTAAATAAATTAACTAAATAATGCTTTTGAATTTACTTTACGAAATCAACTTTGATTAAATTAGAACTAGAACATGAGGATTAAGCATTACGGAAGCTTTAATTGTGCTTGAATAGGATATAAAGATGTCCGGTATCAAAAAAATATTAATTAAACTTTAAAGCGTGTTATGTAAACGTTACAGATGAGGTTCTTTCCAAGTGTAATAACTTGTTCTGTTTTACATGCATAAATTTAAGTACGAATTTTGTGAAATACGTAACGCGAAACTGTTATATGTACTGTACTTATGAAAATGATGAAAAACAAATACTTGATTAATAAATGCAATCGAATGAAAATCTGGCATTTAATTTTTTACAAGGAAAAATGATTTTTTCGTAGTTTACACAAGGAATAGTGTTGTTGGCAGCATAGAATGAGCAATCGATTTCTCGAAAAAAATACGCCACTATGAAAAACGGAAGTATGTAGTAGGTACATAATATGTATGTAGCTCATTATTTTCCAGTTCCTGGAACTTGGAACACTTCAATTAGAGAATGAAGTTAACCATATCTATAGACTTGGTGTACACAGGTACACATAAATTGAATTGAATAACACAATTACCTACCTACACATTACATATATCATCAAGATGAGAGGAGTGTGGATGTTTTTAATGGCTTTTTCTGGCCGGATGACTTCTCGTGAATTTTAATACCACCGGACCTAGTTCCTGCACAGCACAATTCGGAATCTTATATTGCCCCGTATCAACAATGAACTCATGAATCCTAAAAAATTTTACCAAAAATATTGTGAAATCCCAAATATACGCACCTCCCCCGTTAAGATACCCCCCGTAAGACACCCCGGTATCGATGAAGGATTTAACAGGACCTGGAGAAGTTCGCCGGAGAGTTTGATGCGACTTCACCACGTAGGACTCTTCGATTCTACCATGTTATAGTGCAGGGGACGGACGGAAGCGCAGACTAAAAATGGCAGTGAACGAATGGTAATAATAATTGAATACTCGTGACCAAATAGCATCCTATCTTTGAAAATCCTTGCTTTACGGCGATGATTACGAAGGTACATTGGAAATTGGAATGACTTATTTGGGAATTTATGGGCATTGATGAACACTTAGCTACATATATTCACTTCCCGCTATACCATAAACTACATAGGTATATCTAAAGATTTTGCATGTTTCATGATGATAACTTAGAAATTGCATGTATTTATAGTGCATGACACCCGACCCGTTACCGTTACCCTACAAAGTTGAAGTAGACTAAGCATCCAGCAGGCATGATTATTGAAAAACTCACTCTGGAACGCAGGGATCGGCAATCCACGATCCACTTACCTGCATTTGTGGTTTGTGGGCTGTAAATACACCAATAGTTGCTAGGAAACCAAGCAAAGTCAACCTCACTTGGAAATACTCCAACCGTAAATACGATGAGCAAGAAAAACCGGTTACTTAATGACGCCACAACAAGGGCGGAAAAGTAATTGGTTATTTTATTGAAGTTAAGTTCTGAGAAATAGCGGACACTACATGACAACGTTTTAAATGTTTTACGCGATCACTTGCTGGCAGCAAATTAATTTTGGTGATAATTACGACTTAATTACTACAAATTCTTCAATTAAGTCACACATACATTGTAATTAATAAATACTATGAAGTATGTATTTGAGTTTTCACAGCCTATTTACTAATTTGTGTGGGATACTGATTGGGATATAGAATATTTTATGATTACACAAAAAATCTACTTTAAATAACTACACAATAATGCTACAGCTTAATTTGCAATGAACGCTCATTTTTTTACACATGTGTTCAGCTTTAGAATATTAATAATTGATATTCGCATATAATTTGACTGAAACCACATTCTACTGCAGATTACGCATGTGGAGAATGGAAAGAATTGATTGCTGGGTACTTTGATTACATTCGTGGTAATACATGTGACTTGGCTGGTTTAGCATAAACGGCGTGTAGTACGAGTACGACATCGATATATATATCATATTTATTCAATTGTTTAAACCGTATAATGAACTTTTTTAAACATTTTTCCGTCCATATTTCATAATTAATTGCTCGTTAAATGACACGCCATTCAATTCATTCACGCCTAACAGGGGTAATATGAATCACGCGCCATATATGAAAACGTGCATTTTACGTGCATTGCAGTTGATTCAAATCATCACGTCTGGAATTAACGTCGGCCCTCTGGTGGCTTGGTCCCAATTTTGAATTTCAGCATTATGACTTACGAGCCAACCGATTAGTCGCGTTGGTGACCGAGCGCGAGCGCCACTCCCGCCATGAATGGCGATCTCATGAACTAACATATTTCTCCAAATTTCTCTTGTATACTTGCACATACTTGATGCTCAGCACAGCATAGTCTGTATTCTGTGTATTCTGATGAGCTGAAATAGCTGAATGTATTCGCTTTTTGCTACAAAAAAGGTACACAACAGCATGAAATTTTATGCAAGACAAGACGAACTTGCCATTCCCTGCACATAACTAACTGGTTCCTTATCCTTACCAACGCTGCTGGCTGCTTCGCTGAGATATTATGTTTGTTGTGTTGACGTGTGTGAAGTACAGAAAATATTTGAATTTCGGTATAAACATTAATTGCTAATTCAAGTGATTTTCGCACTGCGCATATGATCATGAATGGTTAGTAGAAATGTAACACGAGATATCTTCTGTATTCGTGACCATTGCTTTTCGAACAGTAAGTAGACCATTAGTGCTCGCGTTCGAGAATGTGTGAGACATATTTTTGATGAGACTGAAATTGGAGACCACAATTACAGGTAATATTTGAATGTGCCCTAAATTGGATTTGAAGGAAGTACGATTTGGCATGCATAGCTTTTCCAAGCGTATTTGTAATTACGTGTTTGGTTTGCATTTTTTAACCAAGTGTATTGCCCATATTTCTTTATGCAGGTTCCCGTTTTAAAGATTAATGAAGTAACAATGGAGCATCATGGATACGTGGGAGGAACTATCATCAGTTGGATAGGAATCGTCCTGTAGGAATATCAATGTGTGTGGAAAATGAAGTTGGGTGTCTGAGCATTTACCGGCGTGAGATTTCTAATCAACCATTAGATCAACTGCAGTTTCGCATACTTGACCGTCAACCGGGGAAAGTTGTTCTTATGACCTTTGCCGTTACGCATTTCCATAATCTTTGATAACCAACAAGAGATACATTTTCCGTCAACGTGATAGTGAGTCGTGAGTAACCAAATATCGCAATAAGTGAACTTTAGCTTGTGTAAAGCATGTGTTTGTAGTTGCTTTATGGAGTGGTACATTTGAAAATTAAATCGATGGTGGACAAAATATTTTTACACTTGTACAGTAGTTCCTGCTGCGTTGACTGCGTCCATAGAACATTAAGCTGCAAGAATTCACAGTAGTTTTCTGAGGAGCCGGAGAATGTACGAATCAAGAATGTCAAGATGAATTGAACTAGTGTGGTGGTATTGAGCTAAAAGTTATGATTATCAAGGCACGGTGTCTGCTGTGAAGTAATGATGCTGATTTTCAAATGCCTATTTTGTAATACGGAGTAAATGAGCAAATGAACAATCTGTGTACTGGATACTCTATTGCGTGTTTCCAAACGCGAGAAATTTCGAAAAATGAGTAAGCAGTCTACTGTGAAGAAGGAGAAACCAACGCAGCCGGAAGATACGGAGTTTGCAGAATGGGCACAAAAATTAGTTGAGAGACCAACCCCCAATATCGGTCAACTGCAAAACGCTCCTGGAACTGCCCCAATTTTTGGACAGCAATCTCTAACTAGTGAAGGAATTCCTGCAAACTGGGGGTACGTTGTTGATTATTCTTTACATTCTTCATTACGCTATATATAATTCTTGTTTTAATGAGCTTGTTTTCATTTCTGTATTAGGTTTGATCGTGACAGTGCTATCGGACGATTTACATGGGCCACAATAGGAGAAGATAAATACATTCCTGTCTTGTTCCGGAATAAGGAGGAATTCATATCAATCAGAATGGCTGAGGTATCTGTGATTGGGGAACTACTTAATGTTTTGCCTGCTGAGCTGTATGAAAGTGTCAAAATAACATCTTACTATGTAAGCATTCAACAGAAGAGTTTTTTCCAAGCTTTTCTAGATTCACAAATTGATATTGATTGTACGAAATTATTTCTGATAGTGTTTGTACATCATTTTCTTTTAGGCAACGCCGGCTGAAACAAAAATCCTGTCGTACATAAACAATTGGCATTGTGATGGATTTTACGGACCTGAATTATTCACCCAATTTGATCTGTTAATCACATTAGCAGATCTAAGGAAGTTTCATGACTTCCTGCATTTTGCTTTTTCTGTGCTACATAGTGGAGGAAGAAATATTGACACTGAATGCACAAACTGTGGGTTCGTCCGAGTTAATTCAGATTCCTTAATACCATATACGGTTTTGGATTCTGGAGAAAGAGGAGTACCATTATTTTATTTTGAGGGACAGACTGATGTACTTAAAGCCAAAGCGAAGGTATACACAACGTTATTCCAAAGATGTAGTGAACTGATTTACTTAATTTAGCAATCATGCAAATGAGATTTTAATTTTTCCCCATTCTGATTGTATGCAGCCTCTTACGGGTTGGCCGTTGGCCTACTTGAAAATATGCTGTAAAGTCCAGGGTGTTAGGAAAGATCTTATTTCAAATCCGACCCTTCAAATAGTGACACTTGCAGACCTGCAAGCTTACTTTCCCAAAAGGACAACGTTTACGGAGAAATGTTGGCCTGCTCCAAAGCAAAAATCATTGTTGCCGAAACAGGTGTTAAATGGTGTTATGCAGAATCCTACTCTACAAGTGACAAGTGATAAATGGACAAAAGTGGAAGTAAACGAAAACTTTCCAAACTACAGACCTTCTCCGCCTTTGCAAAAGAACTCCGCCAGTGCTGCCACCATTTCTACAGTAGTAATGAATTCAAAAAATGGTAATGCCCCTACTAATGTGACGATAAATGTGAATGGTGTCCGTACAAATCGTGAAATACCTAAGCAAGTTCAAACTCGATCGCCTGCTCTAGCGAGAATTAAAATCTCGTCGAGGCCGGTAGATAAATCTAAACTTGTACCAATACCTGAGCATCCTGATGGCGGAAGGGATACGGCATATGTCGTGCGACTAGTAAGGACACATGATAAGTTGGGTTTGATGGGCAATAGGGAACTCTAATTGATAATGTTGTTGATTAACCTAATGTTTTTGAATGTCTATAGATTGTGGTGGAGAACGTTTTTATGCACTGTATTAACTCAAAAGCCGATAGGACCGATGATTACCTTGTGCTTCTTCAAGAATTTATGGAAGCTTTGTTCCCAACGATCTCCATTTATCCGACTGCTGTTAGTATATTACAAAATCAAGGTATCATTACGTATTTACCCAACAGGTAATTGCTCAGTTCCTATTCACATTCACATAAACTAAAATGCTGCCCGCAAAACAAAATTAATGACATATTTCTTTCATTCTACTTTAATTTTAGTGCTCAAATAAGGACCCTTAATAATTTCGGATTTCAAATTCAAGAAAGTTGGCAGGCGCCCTTAGTCCCGGCACAGGAAGCCCAAAGCGCTATATCCAAGTTACGAAATTTGATGAAACCTCGACAGACACCAGCACCGAATCCTGCGTTCCCTGTTGTAACCTCTGGTAGAGTTTCTAATGGCAGTGGCTCTTATGCGCGATCGTACTCTCGCCGATAGCATTTTTTACATTGAGTATTTTAGTTTTAAGTTACCCAATACCTACTATGAACGGACTACGATTAAATAACTCATTATCATATTATTGTCATGCAATGAAGTAAAAGAGGTGCAGATATACTTATCTGTGCAAATATTCACGCGGTTTTTTGTTATGCTTAATTATACTTTTGTTACTCGTTGTATGTAAGTTATTCAAACATATGTTATTTAATTTTTAAAGAATGAGTGTTTTAAGTCGCAACATTGAATTGTGTGAATTTTCTACATTAAAAAAAATACAAACTGATGAATTAATGAAAACTTGTGAAAGCATTTTTTGTCTATCTTATTTATTATCTAGCATTCATCTCCATCTTTGCTGTTTTTAATGGATGAAAGTTTTGTTTGATATCATTTTAATTTTAACATAGACTATTAGACTTAATGTTCAATTAAACGGCTCTTCTGATGAACACAATTCCTTGAAATTAACATGCATATTGCATTAAGAAGAAAGACTTCAGATCAATCAGTAATCAAATTGCAGCTATTTCAGTTACATTCTATGAATAGTATTAAATCTGAATGCATAAACTGTGATGCATGTTACAAGTAAGTGTTGATTTTTTTTAAATTATCGTAATTATCACTTCCGTTGACCGTAACACTAATCTTTCAGGTTAATTCTGTTTAAAGCAAACATGCATACATTCATGTAAACATTTGTAATTGATTTCCAAATTATGCCAGCAAAACGTAAAATTTTTAACTGTATGATCAATACAGGATATTGCAGTTTTGCACCTACATAATACGTCTACTGAATTTCTCCCATTTACTGCCATCCGCTAGTCAGGTTTTAGCAAGGGTATGTTGAGACTATACAGAATCCACCCGCGATATATATGCTGGAACTCTGAATTTTATACTGGAGTCCAGGTCAGTGACAGTAGTGGTGTCTGGATTTTAGAATGATCAAGGTTGTCTAGTTCCTGCTGAACTGTTTACGTACTCCATATATACATTGCGTATGTAAAACTGTTTGTTGTGTGCAACAGTGCAAAGTGCAAGTGCAAACAAAACTAGTCCACATGGAAGTAGCATGATGAGACAGCTTACAATAGTGCAGTTACAATTACAACTACAACTTATCAGCTTGTCCAATATAATTTGATGATAGTTGCATTTGGGGGAGGTGAACTCTTTTGTCTCGCGTAAGAATTCATGAATTTCCTCGTCATGAGCGTAAGCGTAACGTATGCATATCAAAGATTATCAAATGCCCAAACCAAGTTATAGCCGTTGTTTGGTCTTTTGTTTCGCATTCGCAAATTCGCATACATTTACACATTTTGCACACAAACATACACCTATTTCTCAGGAGCGAGCATGCGACTTCACTTAATTGACACAAAAACCAACAATAATTTAATACCTATTTATAAGAACTATTTTTACATCCAGTGATCCAGTCCAGTGTGGAAAAAGTTTCCCTGTTATAGTTATGAAGTGACATTTATTTACAGCTACAATCAACATTCAAAACTCTGCTATAACTGCTTATTTTTGTGATTACTTACCATCAGAATTCACAATGTCACTGGAGACAATTAAAGACTTCGACTTTGGTACGTTAACTAATCATATTCCTTTTTTTAACAAGCTGGGATCTTCTATTCCATCGTATTCTTCAAACACCAGTTGCAGCTTATCCAAGTGTGTTTCCAAAGTTTGGCTCATGTGTAAACGAAGATTTGATATTTTCTTGTTTTTAAGGAGTAGGAGGGAACATTATGTTGACCCAAAGGGTTTCAAGAAGTCCAAGTGATGTTTCAAAAACCGAGGTGGACTTTATTGTATGGCTGATGTTAGAACAAGAGTTCCGAAAAGCCAGGAGAAGAAAGCAAATTGAGCAACAACGGCAAATCAGTAGCCGGCGCACGCAACATGATGGCTTACATGATGATATTGACGAAGATGACGGAGACCAAAATGACCGACCAATCATTTCTACTGAACATCCCGTTAACGAGAGGATGCGCATAGCAAGGGAATGTATGTCAGTTTAGTGCAACTTGAATTGATTCATTGTAGAAATTTTTTTGAATTTTCAATTTACGCTTTTCAGATGCTGAGGAATGTTTAAGACAAATGGGCCAGCAGGGAAACACGCTGTGGGAAGACTTGTCAGATAAATATCGAGAGGACATGATCCTTCAACTCTGTAAAAACTCTGAGCTTTTAGAATGTTCAACCCCAATTCAGTACGTTAGCGATATGTACTCGCTTGCAACTCGCACTTTCAAATGAAAGTATGAATAAAAATGAAAAGCATCTTTTTTTTGGTTATCTTCCTAGATCCGTTCCAGACATGTTCGCAAGACTCCGTACTTCAAAATTTCGGTCTCAGTTTAGCGTGAAGCATCTTTTGGCTAGAGGGGGATTTGGGGAAGTTTTTCTTGTCACCAAAGATAATGATCCCAGCAATGCAGAATATGCCATGAAAAAGATAACACCTTACGAGTCACATCTTGAGGATGTTAAGGCAGCCGTGAATGAATCCAAAATACTAAAGAGATTAAAAGGCCATAAAAACATAGTGGAAATCTACGATTACTGGCTTGAAATAGAGTCAAGTGGGGATACTTCATCGTACTCCTCTTCAGGTATTTCTGATGATGAATATGAGGAAGGACCTTTAAAATTCTACATACAGCTGGAATTTTGTAGTCTCAGCTTGGAAGCATGGAAAGAAAGCAACTACAAAACAGGACTTGTGTTGGAGAAATTTCAGATCTTGAACATGGCGTTGCAAATATTTGATGGATTGGGGCATATTCACAAGCACAAAGTTCTTCATTTGGACATAAATGTATGATTGACAATCACATTAGTTCAATGCTATTGCTATATGTGCTAAATATATTTTCTTATATGAAATCTTTCAGCCAAAAAACATTTTATGGAAGGATCTATCATGTACACAGTTGAAAATAGTGGATTTCGGTCTGGCACGTTTCGCGACTAGTCATAACACCAAAGATGGAACTCCCTTATACATAGCTCCTGAACTACCGCTAACTCACAAAGTAAATTTAACCAGATTTACTTGTATATACATAGATGAATGAAAGGCAGAGATGTGATATACAATATTATGCAAATCATGAATGATTAATTTTTCACAGAGTGACGTATATTCTGCGGCTGTCACGATAATAGAGGTTGGAAAAACAATCTACACCAAAAACGAACTCAATGAAATTATTCAACAAAAGACTATAGACACTGGCGTGGCTGGCTTGGTAAGACGTTACATTTTATATGAAATGTTTGATCTATTATTGTAATGTGTCTAAATAACTAGCACGTTTGTAAAATATCCAATTCTAGGATGAGTTGCTGTCTCGTGCACTGGACGAAGATCCCAATGTTCGCCCATGTGCGGCCGAGATCGTTGAGCGTTTGTCACTAATGTATAGACCTTAGGCTGATCTTGCCTGTTTGTCAAGTCAAAGTGATACTGAGATTATGCTCTCTAAATGATACAAGCGAGATGAAGATAACTAATGCATAATCAGTTTAATCCAATCGACTGTTTTTTGTAATAAATGGACTTTATGTATTTATTCAGCTAGTTCATTTAATTTCCAAATAAATCTAAGTTATAAATTATTATACGTCCGTAAAAATCAAAACTCGATGTAAATATGAGTTTGAATCGTGTAGCGGATATTGGTCTTTCTAATAAAAATTGCTGAGCTTCATTTGAATCTTTTGGAAAAAATTCAGTTTGTTTTGCATCACTTGTCTGGTCACTTTCATCAGTACACTCGAGAATACACGATTTGGCTGCGAACCCTCCTTGAAATTGAATTACAATTTGATGAACATCCTTTTGATTTGCAAACGAAAATTCTACCCATTGTGGCACGCCCTGTAACCATTAAAAAAAATGAAAGATACATTTACAAGATCACAAGAAAATATGTGATTTTTAATTCCGTTCACAATACCTACGTGCATTAGTACCTTGTCAGAGTTCCAACAAGTTTCCTCATTTCCATCAAACAAGTACTTTTTTCCAAACAACTTTCTATCGTTATTCAGGACAGAACTGACTCTAAATTAGTAAAGAAATTACATTATTATGCTGCACATTTATTCAACTTTCATAAAATACAAATCATTGTGTATCATTTTTACAATCAAAGCGTACTTGAATTCCTTTATGTCGGCACGAAGCGAATTCGCCATTGATGTGAATCACTTAATCAATCATAAAGAAATCCTCTTTCCTATTTTTCTTCCTTCACCTTGTTCAGTGTAGATATCAATAGATCTGCTGGTGACTGCTATTGTCCAATACACCTGCAACCTGCTATCGATACGTAAGTTTGATTCCCAGCTCAGCTCCTCTCTTCTCTCCCCAGAGGCACAGTCGGTGAAAAGTTCATGTGTTTGGAGATTAGAAAATGAATAGGAAACAAGCTATCGTTTCAATTTACGGGATAAAAAGTAGAAACTTTGGAATCTTGTGTAGGTTGTCAATATTCCATGTGAGAAAACTTTCTCCGCTGTTTGAAGCAAAACGATGTGGGGTGAGTTGCAGCAGACGCTCCAATGATAATTCCGACAATATAGCCAAGTCAAGTTAATTGCATACCTACTTCTACTTCTCAATAAAAAGATATGCAACATGCAATAGAAAAAGTTGGCTCAACATCAATGCATTATTACGTTTTTAATAAATTGCACTCTATCCATTTGTTTATGACTCAGCATTGAAAACTGTTTTACTTGAAGCATTCCTTATTTTATTTCAGTTTTACAATTGATATATGACAAAGAATTTGAGATCACTGCAGTGAGCAAACAGAAGAGTTGGGATCAGCCATCGCTGCCGATGTGGTGGTCGGATTCATGATACCTGCAGACGTTCCTGGAGGCTGAGGGATGGCAAGTGGCAAATTTTGCGCAGGTAGAGACTGGCGCTTAGGAATTGTACTCGGAAGTAGTGCATGGTCCCGAACCCGCTGCTTAGCCTCGGGACTCAGGTGGTATATTGCACATTTTGTAAAGCATGTTTGCACCTTAAATATATTAATTGCATTATTTTCTTTAATTGAAACTATTCATCATTACCAAAATGTGATGATAAATGTGCAAGCAGACGTGTGAGGTTGCTACTTACTGATTCGCCTGACTTTGCAGACACCAGAAACGATAGATGAATGTTAAATTCTTGAGCAAATCTTGTGTGCGCATCGAGTCTGACTGCTCTTAAATGCTCCAGATCTCCTTTGGATCCAATGAGTGCAACTGAAGGTTCAATGCGTTTCTCTTCTGCTAATCCGTACACGACTGTTACCCACCTACGAAGCTCGTTCAAGGAACCCATATTTGTCATGTCGTAGGTGAAAACGAAGACCTTTATAGATTTATGAGCAGGTCCAATCGCGGAAGATAGAAAACGTGAATTAGATATTATGTACTGCTCACTTGACTGGTGCATCAATTGTTTTGATATTTTACGTACATACATGTGCGGTGCGCAAATAACAGTGTTTAAAATTTTAACATACATCTATTCCATGAAGGTATATGGGTAACATTTTCGAGTTGATTGCACTCCCTGCAATATCAATAATAATTAGAGTTAACGTTCCAAGAGGCTTTACACTCATTCTGCGGGAATAGAAATCCACTCCAGGAGTAGGATTATACTGGCTTCCATGAAATGTGTTTTCCACAAAACGCTTTACGATGCAAGTCTGTAAAGTATCAACCAAAGCAGAACGTTGTATTGGAACTTCCCGTTTTGGCGAAATCTGCAAAAGATATAGGTTTACTGTATTTCATCTCAAAACTTTGTCCCTTGCTCACCTTCCCAATGCAGGGGGCTCCAATGACCCCAATGCGAACTTGTTTACCCTCCAGTTCCATCCTTGATTCTTTTCACTTTCTCGAGTACAATTAAATGTTGAAGCAATGTGCAGTAGTAGGCATGCATTTAAATAGGCCAAAACTGCCTACTTACTTTTCCAATTGAGGAAAAAATCTTGACATCACTCAACTCAAAATTTGATGGAAGGTGTCAAGAGAGGAGAATTGGAAAATGAACCAAGCACAACAACACCATCCATCATTTAAGAAAATCGATAAGTTTCATTGATTTGATTAAATGTTTTGAGCCAGCTGTCTCCACAAAGGTATGAATATGCGTTAAACGTTGCATGCCCGTGACTGTCATAAAGTTGTTCAGGTGAAAGCGACGAAACAGGGGACCACTCGTATGCAATGTACGCAAGGCATACGGGAAGAGAAAATATGGCAACGACCATAAACGGGAAAGGAAGTGGATAATATGCTTTGCTTGCTATTTGATATAAACCGTTTTATGCATATAAAGCAATCATTTTACTTATCCCTACCTTGCCTCTATTCGTCCACCGCGTAGTCATCATGAGTCATGAGCCATGGACAAAGTATGTTAAAAACATTCATGCATATACACGTACTATACTGTCATATTTGCTGTTTGCTTTATGCACAGCTTATTATTCGCATATAGCTATCTTCTACTCAAAACGATCTATTTTTCAATTATAAGTTTCATAAAGTTACTTATGAAACTATTAAAAATATGAAAATCAAGGTGAAAATAAATTCATTCCGCTTAAAAAATTTATCAAAACTGCGTGGGAGTAAATAGTTCTAAAAATGTGTGGACGCTCGTGGTAGGAAATAACTTCAATGATACAAAACGTCTGTTTGGATGTTATCACTGAATACTTAGAAGACCATTAGTCAGAACACCATGCAAGGGAAAACAAACAATCACAAGAATTTAATGAATGCATACGACAGATAGGATAAAATAAATGTGAGCGCATGCAGAATATACGTACTTGTAGAATACATTTGCAGTTCCTTTTTAAATAGATGGATGGAAGAGTTTCTTATTACTACGTATTTCTGCGGCGATGAATCACGAAATACGCAATTCATAATTATTCCTATATCACCAACCAACCTGTCTCAACTATTTTTTTTTGTTTCTACTCTGCTATTACTATCTATTCATCTATAGCAGCCTTACACGAATTCGCAAAAACATGATAATATTTCTAAGAATAAACAAATTGAACGATAGCAGTCTGGTTTTTGTCAAGATTAACATGTATGCACATTCAATATGTCAACAAAAACATAAAAAATCGTTGCAGATTAATAAAGTTATAGAGGACTGGTAATACGGGATGAATATAAACTTCATCAATATCTAGCTTTATTTATTTGCTCAAATGCGAGAGTGGGCTAGTCATACACGAATGCCAGTGATGCAGCGCTTCAAAATGAAGGAATTCCATAAACTCTCTAATTAATCTTAGGTTTTGTAAGCATGTTTCTTGTCTAGTGATGCCATGTCATGAGCGAATCGCCGAAGTGATTGAAAGGCGGTGTTCTCTCGAGAAGCTTACACTTTACGAATGCTTAACATCTCAATAACTAGTAGCTTTGAAATTTCGTATTACGCAAGCAAATTAATGAGTAATGAACTATGATTCCTTCATTCATTCCTCGCACTTCTGAAAAACTGATTTCATTGGCAAGATATGTACTAGCTAGTGTATCTGGAACCACATAAATAAGATGAAGTTGGCCGAGTAAAAATACTACTTGCTATTGAATCTCAGAAAGTCCACCACCACTTCATTTTTTGCAAATATTTGGTCAGTCAGTATTAAACATGTGGTTCAGAATGTTGGAATTAATATACTCACCGTTTGTCTTGCTCTTACTTTCTTACAACTCCGGAAAGATTATACTGAAATCACAAAGCATAAAACCCACAACATCCAGTGAAATAACTGAAATTAACAGAACCAGGTTATTTTTAATTAATTGATCCTTATCCATTAATACTCTAGACTATAATTGAAAACTTTTGATTTTTCAGTCCGTGTCCACTGTCAAACAATCATGGTTTGCCTCTGTTGTTTTATGATCATCCCAACCCTGAAATACGCGGATGCTATCCAGAAAACGGAACAATTCCTTGCGGAGAAAACATGAAATTGTTTTCTATCAACAACGAAAGTAGATTCGGAGAGTGCGATTGCGACGTGAATTCTACCAGACTTTTACTGTTCCACAAAGAAACTAACCGCTGTTATCATATTTTCAAGCAGGTATATTTCTATCGCAGTGAAAATACAGTAATAATTTCGACAGTAATTTTTAACTAAATATTCTTAATACTTCTTTTACACAATCAAAGGGCTACTGTGAACCAGGAGAGCAGCTTGTTATAAGGGAAAACAATCCACTAGTACCTGTGTGTGAACGAACTGCCTGCTTTCACAAACTGAAAGAGTCGGCATACAAAGATGAAGATTGGGTTCCATTTGCTTATAATACAACTTGTGTAAAAGTAGGAGACACGTGTGGATCAGGCAACGGTCGTATCATTCATTTCAAACAAAACCGAATTTCACCAATCTGCTACTTTCCGTCTCGGCGGCCTATCATAAGGACCATATCAGCACCACATATACGGTGCAGCCCTGGAACATACCGAGCAATAAGTGGTCATTGCCAGCCTGCCTTTGATTGGAATGATTTTTAGTCTGAATCTTTCAACGAGACAAAAGAATTTCAAACTATTGATAAGTTTTAAATGAAACCGTTTTTAATTGAGTACAAATATGTATCATTTTCGTTACAAATAAAAGTTAAACTAATATAACTGTGAATCGGTACATGACTACATCTTTGACAGTACTTGACTCTCACTTTACTAGCAATAGCAATGGAATGCATTCTTCAATTTGCCCTGTCCTAAATAGTAAAGTTTTCTTTGCTAATTGAATTTTAACATGTAACAGAGATGCAAATCTGCATCATGCGTAGAAACCAGAGCCACTTGCTGGCAAACGGTTCAGGAAACTCACACCGTCCACGTTCATGATTATAATAAGAAGTGACACAAATTAAGACAGCTCAAGCTCTAATCCTTGTAGGTACAGCTACAGCATTAAAATATTTACAAACGACATCAATTTTCATTATCGTGTAGTTTCTTCGAATTCTGCATAGCTGTCAAGTATCCTATAATTAGGGCTTCATAGCAAGTATAAAGAAACTACCATGAGTAAAATGCATTATGCCATCGGTTTAAAACAAGATTGAAAATCTCCTTCCGCTAATTACAATGTTTATCGTGCATGAAAGTTTAGAACTTTAGCATATATGTAGCGAGCAAAAAACTCATGTTATTATCAAAATTTATTGCTAATAAACAGCGTATCCACCTATTTTCCAAGTAGGTAACCGCCATAGTGTCTGCGTAGGTGATCCGAAGAGCATGTGCACCAATGTGAGAGAAAAAACTTTTAAATGCACCTAGATATTCATATTACGGGGAGAAATCTTTCATTTTTGGTATACCTAAATATATTTTCTCGGTGCTCAAACCATCATAAGTACTTATACGCCAGCTATACTGTCATTGTCTCAGTTTGGTCTTCGTGTGTCGTAATCTCATGAAACTAGCTGCTCTCGAGCCTCTTTTCAACTTGAAAAGATTCTTGGCAAGAAATAAGGATCTTTCGAATGTGCAGAATAGAATCGTAATTTATCACAACTTTTTTCATTTCATCGTTTCGGCTCATTCCCAATTTTAGTATCCCGAGGTATTGCTGCTGACATACAACCCTGTCGAGTATATGTATGCATTATCATCCATATTATTATCTATTCACTACACCATTTAAAAGTTAATGATCTTGTATCGGACAATGGTATGCGGAATAACTAGATTTATGTAACACATTTTTCAAATGAACACCCTGATTCATGACATGGCAAAAATAATGTTTCCCAATTCTACTACTAATCCAAATACTGCTATTACTACTATAGTACACAGATTGCTTGCTATATGAACCAAGGTATATAATCTTGTGTGTGACACCACGGTAAGCCCAGCTATTTACTCGCAAGAACGTTTCTTCCCACGAAACCACGTACGACCGCTACAACCACTAAAAGAGATATCACGTTTTAAATATTTTCCCAGAAGACAACGAAAGGCGTTCATAAGACCAATGGAATTTTTCTGTGCGTACTTTTACGGGGACATAGGTGGCCGAGTTTATTTATTTTTCCTTTTCTTATTCTGCCTTTCTGTTCCGGTTTTGTCAAATAATCATTCAACATGCCGTGTATTTAGGATATGTGTATCTTTCCACTGCAAAAAATACAAGCTAAAAACCGAGAAAGTACATTCCGGCAACATAAAACATTATTTGCAAATTTGAGAGAATGAAGTCAAGTTATATTTTTTGAACACCTAGATGTATATATACGTATTATGTAATGCCAATGCGTCTCGTCTCTGTGTCTTTTGAATCTTTAATTCACTGAAAACAAATAAACATTATACGCATACGTATATTATGTATCAGTGCCTATCTTGTATTTTCCCCTCACATTATTAGAGGTTAGACGAATGGAGAGCATCTTAAATTTGTATTTGAAAACACGGTAAAGCTGCTCACTGTATCATTTCTTGGTTTACATCTATTTATCGGTGGTAGGGAAGTATTTTCATTTGGAACTTTGTGCAAAAAGTGACAGGAACACTTTTGTTTCATTTGGATGCATGAACAGTTGAACAGTAATAGCATGAAGTTTCTGACAAAATGTATATTGGTTGAAACGTTCTCTTAAAAGATTAAAATGAAATCTGCCAGAATTTACACGGGGATTTCCTTTGAACTGAAAACAGAGTAAGTAAACATGAGATTCACCGGAGAGACCAAGAGTCCCTAAGTTGTTTTGATTGTGCTTGGCCACCTCAGGAAATCGGATTCTCAGTTTTTAGTTCGTAAATTTACAAAATGTCAAAACATTTAGATTTACTCAAGTGGGTGATTTTCTGTGGCTTTCTTGCGACTTTGATAGCACCAGCTCACTGTCAACAAAGGACATTATTGGGAACAGGGAGTAGAGTAGTAAAGCGCCACCGTGAGAAACAAATTCTTGATCAAATCTTGAGTGGTAATGGCACCTACGATACTAACATTAGACCGTCGGGTGGGAACGGGACCAATGGTGAAACTCAAGTGATAGTGAATCTCATGCTGAATTCGGTCAGTAAAATTGATGATTTCAATATGGAGTACAGGGTACAACTGACCCTTCGCATGGAATGGAATGATGACCGGCTTCGCTTTTCTCACCTGGATCGATCAAACTCCATCAAGTATCTAACGATTTCTGATGTAAAACGGATTTGGTTGCCAGACGTGTTTTTCATCAACGAGAAGGAAGGGCATTTCCACAACATCATCAAGCCAAACGTGTACATCCGAATTTTTCCTGATGGTCACGTCGGAATTTCCATCAGGATGTCGCTGACCTTGAGCTGTCCAATGAACCTGCAATTATTTCCTATGGACACTCAAAAGTGTGGTATAGTGATGGCGAGTTATGCGTGGACCACAGAAGATCTAGATTTCCAGTGGCGAGAAGAGGAAGCTATTCAAATGCCAAACTTAACGCTTCCAAGGTTCTCACTTCGAAAGAGTGTAGCCTCGAGTTGTGATAGACACACGGTGACAGGCATTTATAGTTGCATCCGTGTCGATTTTACTCTCACACGAAACTTTTCTTTTTACCTGACCCAAATGTATATTCCATGCATCATGCTTGTCATTGTCTCATGGGTGTCATTTTGGCTTGATGAAAACGCTGTACCTGCAAGAACGGCCTTGGGGATCACAACGTAAGTGCCAATGAGTAGTTTTATTTTCACGTGCCAAAGATGCAATCATTTTCAAATAAAAGAAAATGCGAACAGTTTGTACTCATGCTCATCTTAATTTTTTTTTGTATATTTTTGTTCTAAATGAAAACTAACAGATTGCTGACGATGGCTACACAGCAGGCAAATATGAATAAAAATCTTCCACCCGTCTCGTACATCAAGGCCCTGGATGTTTGGTCAGGAACTTGTCTTGCGTTTATTTTTGCTGCCCTGTTGGAATACGCGTTGGTCAACTACGCTACGAGATTTGATAAACGCACTAAAGCAAAAGCTCATGAGCATCTTGGCCACGAGCCAGAACATTCTGGTGGTTGTCTCTCTCGGAGATACACTTCGACTTCAAAGAGAATTGATGTTACAGCCAGAATTCTGTTTCCGCTTTTGTTCATCATTTTCAATATTGTCTATTGGTTAGTTTATTTGGTAATCTTAGTTTAAAGAGCTTCAAGATCTGATGTATGATGTGTAAGGTCAAAATGGACAAGTCATCTTGTACCTTATTCTTCAGCCCAATTCTCTGAACAATCCTTTCAGCAAACAATGCAGTAAGTGATTTCCTGATGGCCCATTTCTAAAATGTATCACTTATCATTTCTCGCTCAGTTTCTTTTTCGCGGAAATTCATCGAAGCATTGTCAAAGCAAATCAATTGCAAGAATTTACGGTACATAAGGTGTGATTGGTGTGTTTAATGACATGTGAAGAGAGAAAGCTTTGTTTACATTATGTTAGAAGTTTCCGCTGACAAAATGAGTATATGTATGAGTAAATAAAAAAGTGAATGTTGTGATTTTCAGTTTGTAAGGATGCTTAACTTTGAATGACATTAGATTATCACGGCTTGCCGTTTTCGTTCACAATTTGTGTTATTTTCTACACGCATGCAAACCGTAACCATGATTTGTCACCAGTCCCTACATAATCTTACTTCTGCTGTCAGGATATCTTCAAGGCACGCTAACCTACATTCTTTGGCATTGCATACGGCGTGATGATGAACATGCACACAAGTTGTCGTTTCTCACTTTATTTTCTAGACTTTACATGCATTTGGAGGATCATATACCATAAATTCAACGGTTATGCATTTGACAGTTAATAAGAGAAACGCGGAGATGCACTTTAAATGACATTTGAAATAGTTGTAACACGTTTTCCACGCCTGTAACACTTAGCAGCATCTCAGTATATTACGTTGATTTTGGCTCCTGGCTCCTAGTTCATAATATGCTATCGCAAGTATGATTAAATCGAAATGGCAGCGTTACAAATAATGGTACGCTAAGCTCAGTAAGCTCGTAACGTCCCTTCATATGCACGGATTCGCATAGAGCAAAAGTTCGGATACTTATTATACACAAACTGGCTTTTTCTATTGATATATTCTCCGATTAAATGGACTAAATTATTGATTTCTGGTCGAATTACAAAATTTTGTAATCATACAAATCATGTTTCAAAATTTGTCAACCAGTGGAACAACCTTTTTTGTTTTTGCATGGAACGAAAATGGCATGCATTTTTTATATTTTTTGTTCCAAGTGAAACTTTCAGACTGTTTGAGTTTGATTGTTGTAGTATAGCATTCCAGCATATTTAGCTTTAATTATGTATCAATGAACTTTTATCATGACAGCTAATTTATGGAAATTGTCTGAACAATGTCTCTGTCTCCTAATGCACTCACTCATTTCGTTCAAGGTGAAAAGTAGCGTCAGCGTGGATTCTATTTGTAGTCGCGTGATTGTATTGTTTTATTATAAATATAAGAACGTGAACGTGACCGTTAATCTTCATTGTTACTATTTTTACCAGTGTTACAGGAAAGTTTTCATTTGAATAGATCCCAATATAAAACTATTCCATTTGACTACTTGCTAACTCAGCAAGATGAAAGCTTTTATCATTACGTCACACTAATAAATTTCGAGTTGGCTGCAGTACATGAGGAAAAATTTACGGTCAGAAATCCAAAATTACAATTATTATTTTGTCTTTAAATGTCACAACAAGTCATTTATGCTATCGGGGCTAGTGAATCAGGAGCAGTCCATCGTACCAGATTGATCAATGAGCATATACGTTCGTCTACTAGAGTTCTCATTTCATGTTAACATTTTAAATCCCTCTAAAATCTAAATGACACATGTATGTGATCTTCATAAGCAACCTTCGACAACGAAAAAATGGCTTGCGCTCCCGTCCCTCGTTCCATTACACCTCACAAAAAACTCAAGTGAACTTGAACGCATGCTCTTAATGAGGATGTAAGTAATTGACATGGCTTAGGCGAGTCATGTGTTGCACTTTTTGCGACATGTCAGCATGTCATGGAAAAATTCACTGTCATGTTCTAGACTTCTTTTTGCAAGTATCTGGTTTAGGGGCCCCATGTCGATGGTGTCTCATTTTGGGAATTTGGAACAGTAAGTTAGTAAGTTATTCACACTCATTGAGTTTACATGAGAGAAGTTTGCATCGCGCAAAGATACACAGAACAATAAACACCACACCACACGTGTCAGTAGTGTTCATTCAATGTGACCAAAGTTGTGATTTGCCATTTTTTTTTGAAATTTTGTTTCATCATTACCACTTTTCTCAAACATGGGATGTCTTGGCGTAAATGAAAAAGCGATTCTCTGCACAGTTGCTGTTTTCTGTCTTGCTACAATCTCCTCTAGTCAGTACCAGCAGACCCGACAACAACATCAAAAAGAATCGACATACAATCATGAAATAAATTGGCCAGTAACCCTTTCATTTCATGAAACTAAAACCAATGCATGTAAGTAAACGATTAGAACGATATGCGTTGTCATATACTGACAATATTTTTATAAAATGACTTGAGCTTAAACTCAGCTTATATTTCATATTAGTGCTCGGGGAAGCTCTATTGAAGAGAATATATGCGCGCATTGGTTTCTCAGATAACATCATTCGTGCGGAAGTCGATACAGTAAGTACATGCAAGCTAGTAATGAATTTCTCTTTTTGGCAGTATATCCGTATGCGAAGGGATAATGCAGGCATAGTTGGTAAATAACTCCATTTAAAACAATATTACAGCTTTTTGAAAACCTAAAAGAGGTGATCGAGAAGAGGCTGAGAAAGTGTGAGAGGAAGAGGAGAAGAGCGGGGAACTTGAGAAACTCACCGTACGAATCAATGTACAACCACATGAACGCCACTTTGGCAAAGCAATACTCAACACCGCAACAAAGAAGAGCTAGAAGTCAAGTCTCATCTTATTAAGAATCCAAATTATCTGTATAAAAACAAAGTGTAAATCTATTTCCGAATAAATTTCTGTGCATGATGGTATGAAATATATGATTTATATGGACGAATGAATAAATAACTGTTTGATACTGTAAACCTCATTCTGTATTCGATGTCCGTTTATTTTTTTTCAACTTACACATTTTCATTATAAAATAGTTTTGAAATAAATTTATACTCTGTTTTAATATAAACTCGTAAATAATTCATTCATAAGCAAAGATAATCTTACTTTTAATATTACTCATGCTATAGAATTTTCGTTAAGAAAACTTGCAAACCTTAACCAAAAACCTATACATACCTTAAATTTATCATACATCACAGTCTTCAGG
The DNA here is from genome assembly GCA_034700605.1 of Willowsia nigromaculata. Classification (NCBI taxonomy): domain Eukaryota; kingdom Metazoa; phylum Arthropoda; class Collembola; order Entomobryomorpha; family Entomobryidae; genus Willowsia; species Willowsia nigromaculata. The sequence continues at coordinate 34,270 of JAQIXX010000425.1, read as the reverse complement.
ATGATTCGGTCTCTGGGTAAATCTGAAGCTAAACACAGAATAATATGCTATAAATCCACCATCTATCATACAGCTATGGAATAGTCTGAGTTTGCTGACTTGCGTTTCCCATGTCGGGGATTGGTTGAAGACCCTTTGACATGAGTTGTCCCATCAGCACCAGCACCGCGGTTATAATCCTTCGAGCTCTTTTTCATTGTCCTTCTACAAGGCAAAGGGAAACCAAAAATAGTGCGAGCGAATAGCTAAATGAACTAGTCTCGGAACTTCAAAAGTTAGTTAATAAGTTAATGAAATTTATTATGAATCTCTCTTTCAACAAAGTGAAAGTAGTATTACTTGAAGAAAGAATTGTACCTTTCTTTGGTGTTGGAGTGTCTCCTCTGATCCGACACAGTTGGTATCGACAGATCTGAGGAAGAAGCACCAGAGGATTCGTCTGACTCCTGTGATGCCCTTTGAAGATGCGATTGGGAGTGCTTCATGTTACTTTTATGGGTGTTCATGTTCATGCCAATAGTATAGCCATCAGAATCAGTGGTGGAATGTAGTTGGTTTATTTGCTGCTGTTGATTCTGGGGTGGTACTGATGGCCCAAGATGATGATGATGATGATGAGCTTGTTCCTGTTGTTGACGATAATGGTAGGCTTGAGGAGGACTGATTTGATAAGTATTATTCAGACGAGGTCTTTGCGGAGGGATCACAGAGTATCTTTGGGTGCTTTCACTTTCGGAATCCTCGGAATCTTGTAGATGTCTTGGATCTCGATCCATCCATTTGTCACGAGAGCCTCGAGGGACCCCATGCATCACAGGATGAAACTTTGCTACCACTATCTCCTGACTAAAACTTTCCTCGCAGAATTTATTCGGATCGGAGATTTGGAATGTCGCGTAAGGAGATATATCCTCTAAACCTAATACATTTACGGTTAAAGCAAGCATAAAAATATATTATAAAACCAGCAATACAATAAACTACAATTTATTAACAGCTGGATTGCTTTTCCAATTTGTTTGAATTTCCAGCACTGCTTTGTCTTTAGATTATCTGTCTGTAGATTGTACGAGTCGTAGAATCAATGACATATTTTCAATTGTATGTTTGATAAACATTGATGTAATTTATGAATAAGTAGCTTCCAAATACACAACAAACCCCAAATAATATGCATTTAAAAAAATTGAAAGTCTTTGTTTACCAGGAGTACACGACGGAGGGCATGGTAAGCCAGAATAGAACTGCTCCTCGTGAGGAATGCTTTTTCGTTGATTGTGTCCGTACATCACTTCATTCGTTCGTTTTGATGAATTTTCTTGCTCTCCACTCCGTCTCCTTCCTACAAAATTCCCAAAAGAGCAGCAAACACAAAGTTGAGTAACGTTTTTCAACCAAACAAAAAATCCTCACGCAAAAGTAAAAGTCCTGCTTTTTTTAGGCATATATGCTTTTATATAAATTTGAAACTGAATTCTGAAGATATTTTTCTTCAAAATGCGTAGTTTTCTTACTTGTTTGGCAATAAACAAAAGCTCCAGCGGTGGCCACGACCAGTGCGAGTATAGTTACCGCAACGGGAACAAGATATTTTAACTTTCTATACAATGGAGCCAATTCACTCGTCACTTTGTGTGTGCTGAGAACATCTTCTGATGGAGTTTCTGTAACGTGTCAAATGAGAAACCACATAAAAATCCCATGATGATGCATTGTTGTTGGACAATCAAATGAAGGGGAAAATGAAACTTGCGCAGAATAAGAAAAAGTACATAATAAAATCATTTTTATTTTCCCCTCCCTCCTGCTCCCAATGGTACTTTTCTTCGAGAACCAAATAGTGAAAGAAATTCTTGTTTTTTTTTTCTTCAATTTTTATACAACGAGACAAAAATTGTCTTTCATTTATAATGGATGGTAAAGATTAGGATGGGGAAAAGCTTATGCTTTTGAAAGGTCATGCTATGCAAACAGGATCTTCCTTCGCGTGAGAAGCTTTTAGATTTTTTGTCACAGTCAGTGAAATTGTCTTCTATTTTTCAAGTTCCTGCGTAATTTAGTTATCTTTGTGTGTAGAAGAAAGTGAATTAAACTTTTTTCCCTCTCTTCTTGGTTTGCATTTAAAGGCATTCGATGAGACGTGCTCCATGAAGTATGCAAATACTCTACAGCTCAAGCCCAAGCAAACAGCACTTCACCTAATTTTTCGTGTGTTTGTGCATATTGTCAGTTAACTTACCTCCTAGTTCCGTAAGCGTCGTAAATGTAAAAGAAGCAGTTCGTGACGTGGAATAGCCAAAAGCGGAAAGAACAATTTCATACGGAGTAGATGGCTTCAAACCATCAATCCAATACTCGTTCCGGAACTCGAACTTCACATCTTTTTCTGCAATTGGATTTTACACAAAAAATACATGAATTAGAACTTTCTTTTTCAGATTGTCTGGCATATGCAGACGTAAGAAATTGAAGCATTCTTAATGCCTATATCCAGGTTTTTTTCTGTCACCCGTCATAATAATACTCATCTTTTGCGAGAAAAATGTAACTTTGATTGCCCCATAGCAAACCATATTGTGGACGCGTAGATGAGCTCAATTCAGAGAGACAGTGTAAAACTACTTATTCTATGATTTTGTGTGTGAAAACTTTGTACAGAAAGTTTGGCGAAAGTTTTCTATTAAATATATATGCTTTAAAAAAGTTTACAAACCTGTCACTCCTTCACTGCCTCGCCATTCCTTTATTGTGATTCCAATTTTCTCCGTGGGACAGAATGTCGAGTTGGCATTCAAACTGTAGAAATTAAATCGGACGGAGCTTATGTTCGCAACCAAAAGTTCATGGGAAGGAGGGAAATGGCCAACTTGTTGGGAAACTACAACACTCATCAAAGGGCTATCTCCACTGGTCCCGTACTCGTTAAACGCAAGCATGTACATGTTCAGAATTGCCCCACAATTTATGTTCTATAAAACGGAGGAAAAGAAATTAAGATAAAGGGTTAGCATCTCATACTTGTACAGATCATCCGTATTTATGTAAAAGGAGAGACTTCTAGTCTAGATGATATCATTTTTATTCGTTAAAAGTATAATGAATGATTAAACTTTCAAACACAAAAATTATATTGTACCTTTGCAATCCATTCTGTTTCTTATGGCACATAAATATCATAAAAGGCTTACTCCGTAACTTCTTATTTTACTCGTGCGTGGCTAGTCTAAATTTACCACAAATTTAAAGCCATCAAGGCATCAAGTCTGGCTCTGCTGCTCTCTGCAGTACTGTTGCTTGCTTTGTATATATGGCTTGTATGCTCCAATGTATATGAGAAAGTAGACAACGAAACTGGGGAAAACAGAAAGACAAACTTTGCCAATCGGATCACGTTTCTTTTCACCAAGGGAGAAAGTTAAGCCATCAATTTCCTATTTCTGAACTCTGATCCAGAATGAGGAGTGAGAGTAATAGAAAGAAGTAAAAAGTCATCTACACACTATGATGATGTCCTTCTCAAAAGAAGCTCTCTATCCCCTCTTCTAACTATCAACTCATTCCTCCATCTTTATCTGCACTTTATCTTCTTGATCTGCTATGTACACGAAGCAGATGTAGCTGCACAACTAAACTGGAAATCGTCAATTTTTACAACTTTCTTCCGCTTAGTTTTCTTAGTTTTTGGGCCATAGCAAAGGCGCATGTACATATGCTTATATAGTGTGTCCATTTAAACCATAAAATATTACATTATACATGCCATGTTTTTTGAACTAACTGTCCATATACAATATTTACCCCTTTCTCCCTTCTGCTCAACTGACCATTGAGTAAAAAGATAATAAACTGCCGCTGTTGTGTTGTTCTGGATGGAATCAAGAGGGAAAAGGCTTATTTCAACAAGGAGCTCTCCAGTGAAAGTGAGCATTTGACCGTTTTCACAATAATTTCCCTCCCTTTTCTTCTCTGTTTGCTCCCTCACCGAAACCAAACTTTCCAACGGATGGGTATAGATATACTTGAAGCCGAAACTTTCATTTTGGATTTTATAATCTTGTATATGCATCATATGCCCTCAATGAACATATAAGGGGTGGGCATTATCTGCTTAACAAAGTAATTTTGTTGCTATACTCTGTTGAAAATGGAGAGGGACATGAGGACGACAACAAACAGCAATGATGATCATCAGATCCTTCTCGTGTGTTGATTCAAACAAACGCAGCAGTCTGCTGTCGGTTCCAATGGACTTTTTATGGGCACACTTACTCAAAAGCGTATAAAAGACGTAATACGTTATAGTGCCTTTTGGCGAGTCGTCAGCGAGTGTGAGAGGATGTTGATGTTACAAAAAGAGGGATAACGCTTTAATACCTTTTTCGCTGCGCTCGACAAATATGTAATAATATGGTTTCATAAAATAGCCCAAACCAAACTTTCAGATATGATGACTATGACTTTTTATTATTTGTGTGCATGAACCTTTCATGAGAATTTTCTCTATACCACACGTACCTATATTCGCATATCTGAAAATAGGAACGCTGAAAAATAAATTTTCGCATCTTTACAGCAACAAAAATAGGTAATGCTACACAGCATGATTGAACGGTCATCTATTTCATTTTAATACAAGTTTCCTCCGTCCATCCAAAACACACTTTTTACTCGGGAATGAAACACTCCATTTGAGTATCAACCTTATCATCGTCAATAGTTTATCTTTTTCTGGTCGAAATAATGTGCATGCTCTTCATGGAGAAGAGCGGTATTTCGTTTTACTTGTGAGCATTAGGTTCAGAAAAAGATGCAATCGTTTCCTTCATTTTATAGGGAAATAAAAAACCAGGCTAGTAGTAATTCCAAGTGCCTGTATGTATGTTTCGGGTAATACTTACAACTTCCTGTTCACGTACATAAAGATCAAGAGGAGGATGAGAGAAAGTCTTCTTTTTGTAGTTAATACTCTGTAACTGTTTAACTGTAACGTATTGCTCTTGCGTTACGTGCACAGATAAACCTACACCTACATTTTATTTTTTTGCAGCGCTCGGCTGTTGTGGTGTTAGAAAATCCATGAAGAGGTAATGCGTTAAGGTAGTTTTGTACTTCTTTTCCTAGTTTGTACTATATTTTTTAGCGAAAAAATCGTGACTCATTCCGACTTTGAGACTGTTTGACTGGTCATTCAATGTGTGTTTTCCTTTTCCGTGGTTTTTACGCGGTAGAGCAAAAAGAAAAAAGGGGAAGGGCAAACTTGAAACGTGAAGATGCTCTTAAAGAGATCACCATTTGTCTTGTACTTTTCTCTACAGAGTTTAATCTACGAAAATAAATGGGATGGAAGTGGTAAAAGAAAACTGGAACTCAAAACACACTACGCTTTATTATTCACTCACTTTCAACGTATGGTTTCGCACTGTTGGTTGAAAAATAAGTTTTTGCCAATCCAAAATTGAGCCAAGAGTTCGATAGTAAAGAATGAATCCCAGAGGAGCGTCGCAACTCCAGTTCCCATCTCGCTCGTCCAACACTACCCTCCATGAAATGTAAATATCACGATTTCGCAGTTCATATACCGGCTCTGGAATACACGGAGGACCTAAAGTACAAAATAAAGCATGAAAAATCCGTTTAGCAGAAGAACATATTATTCACCCCATCTACCACAGAAGCACCCTTTAAATAAAATATAAAAATCCACATCAGGAAGTGTATCTTCATCATTTTCACAATGATGAACCCTCGCCCTTTCCTGTGAGTATCATTAAAACGCTTTAATATTGATTGCTACACGGATACTGTGTCTAGAAAGAACGGAAGTTTTTTTTTTCATTTTTACTACAGCTTTGTATGAAAAACCTTACATGAGCAATGCATAAAATACCAAATTGCGTTTTTATATAGATTTAGACAACTTTGGATGATGACAAAATCCACTATGACTAGATATCAGAATCGAGGATAATGGATTCTATTGTTTCCAATGAAAGGAAAACAAAAAAACAATGGAAACTTCTATACGAATCATTATGTGCGTGCACTTTCAATTTCAACTATATTTCTCTGATCAGCGATGGGTAACAAATAAGTGCTTTATCATCATTTCACAGTCTGATTAAAAATGATCAAGTTGAGTGGGAATGTATGGATACATGTATTTGCCAGGAGCTATAGAATATAATTATACTAATGTCGCAATAGTCAAAGCTATAAAGTAAAATCTGATTTAGTTGGTCATAGAGGAGTTAAAAATAAGTCTGACATAAATTTTTAAAATTAATACCAACATGAATGGAGATCACTAGCCATACCTCTACTACATTAAATAAATTGGTTTGACTGTAGAAGTGTGAAATGTGTGTGAAATTCGCATTAAACGAACTCTGAACTTAATATATTCCAATGATATAATTGCATATGTGTACGATGATGGTAGAGACATTGGGGAATTTCAATAAGAAGATACAAATTTGGAGAAAAGGCAAGCTTCAAATTTGATGCAAAGAAGAGCGCGTCGGCAGTTTTAAAGTTAATGGTTTTTTCTCCAAGATATTAAGGAAAATGTCTTATTTATTTCGCTCTCATTTTATGATCTGTATCTTTGTACGTGTACAATTTCTTTTACTGCCGTCTCTGCACAAAATTAAGTCGGGGTACACGAACATCCATTTCTTAAGTGGTTAATCTTTCAAGAAGGATGTATGCTATACGCACGAACATAAGATCAGAGACTCGAGGAGATGTTCATCTCAAGCAATTACCACTAGTGGCTGGTATACACACGTGCTTCTGTGATCTTTTTCTAAGAACTTGGGTGTAAAATGTTATAACTATAATCTATAATGGATGAGGCTCTTTTTAAAAAAAAAAAAAATATCCAATGATAAATCGATACCTCTGATGATGAGGGAGTAAGTCAGTTGCGTTTTGTGTTGTAGTGCTGATAACTGAGCTGGAAAACTGGGAGAAGATGAAGAAGAGAAGGAAACTAAGGAATCCATCCCGTTGATTACTTTTTTGCTCGTTGATTTTGAATGGGTGCCCCTGGTGCTGCTAGTGGTATATTTTAGTTGGCAAGTGTAATTTCCCATCATATCCTTCGTTATCCCAAAAAGGTTCAGACTGCTATGGCCCGGCTTCATATTAACATTCGCATCAACTCCTACTCGTCTTCCGTTCAGTGTCCACGACACTGCGGAATCCGGTGGAAGTATGGACGATGATCCCGACGAAGTGGTCCCTGTGTTCAAGTTCTCCAAACCCAAAATCCGACATGGAAGGCTCAATGAACTCCCAGGCTGCGTTATTATAGTCCTTGAATGACCCACCAATCTTGTCTCCACTGGATAGAATGTGAGAACATGCAACAACAAGCAGCAATGAGTAAAACCAACAACAACGTTAATAGTAGCGACAAGGAGTAATAACAAAAAGTGCAATAAACAACCCCAACAAAAATGGATATAAATGAGGCATAGTAGACGGAAAATACTATTTTCTTCATAAGTTTTCATTTTTATAGTCTCTGGCTTTGTCACTTTTCCTTATTCCTCTCAGATGTCATTTGTGCTCTACCCCCTGAACTACCAACACGATACCACTACTGCCGTAAAATTACTGGTTAGCAATAGCATTGCATGTAGCTGTCTGGAAAAGCACAAATTACTTTTCACTTGTTACACAAGGAGAGTATGTACTGTATACTTTTCTTCGTAATACATATAATGTGCTTTGGTCGTATATGTGTATGCGTTTTCTTCAGCAACAATAACAAATGCAGTCAAAGATTAAAGACGAAACTTTCAATGAGAAACTGCTTTGTATGGTTTGTACATACAACAAAGAAACACTATCATAATCGAGACCGAAACTATTCTTTTCCCTGCATTTTCTTCACTTTCTTCCAAACTGAATGCCTACATACACTCACTGTTGCACAATCAAAGCTGGTAGCGTTTATGGGAGTCGGGAGCGGAAGTGGGAAAGTGCTCTATAGGTAAACAAAAGGAGTGTGTACACAAAAGCACATTGTACTTTTTTACACTTAAGCTAGCAGCAGTAACGACTTCCCTACATTGACTATAATATAATCTATGGTACAGGTAGAAGCACACTTTTAATATTGAAATTTACGACAGGTTAAATTTGAGAATGTGAACATTACTCAAAATTAGTTTTGATTTATGGCACGTGTAAAGCTCGTTCTTCCAACTATACTTGTAGAGTTGATAACTCTTGTACGTTTATGACTGTTTTTATGCGTGGAAGCTGTTAGAGCTGAAGAAAATTGTCTTTAACCCCCCTGGCGTTTAATAATATACGAGCGTGTGTCATGTTATGAGTATGAAAAGTGATGAAATTGGAGACAGAAGCAATAATGATGATTATTACATGCCTGTCGCAGTGCTTTATTTACAGTGAACTTCATTTCTTTTTCAGGAAAACATCTAGTTTTACGGAGAAGTGAACTCGAGCATGTTTTTTTAAAATATGGAATATTTCAAACAACTTTCAACGAAGACGTTCGAAATTTTAAGGAAAGGCTTATTAGGCATCCAGGTTTTATTGTTCATAATGTCGCTTACCTATCGGAGGGGGTGTCAAAATAACTTGTGGTGATGGCGGACTTTCCCCAAGTCGGTTGGAAGAGGTAACCCAGAAGATGTATTTGAATCTTGTCAAATCCAGTCCATTTTCTTCAAAATTGTCAACATTTGCCAGAATGGTTCTCTTTATTTCGTATGAATCACTTGGTTTCTCCATTATCCTGTGTGAATGAGATGCAGTTAATAAGAGAAAGTTGGTAAATACACAGAAATGTGCTGGTGAGTTAAGAAAGGAGGAGGGGAAAAGGCGAACATCTTATTAAACAAGTGCGACGAATAGAGAAGAATCCTCTCTGGTAATAATGTAACAACGGAGATCAAATAGGATTAGGGAACTGACAACGAAATGAACTGACAAGTGAGCCTTATTATTTGAGAAGAACTCATAACATCCCTTCTTCCATCTCCTCGACGAGTCTATTACGCTCCGTGGAAAGCTGTAATACAACATGTTACGCACCTGTAGTATACCGAATGATGTGTTATAACCCCATTGGGCTTACGAGGAGGCATCCATGTGATGTAAACGGAAGACTCGCTGCTTGGGTATCCCATTAAGTTGGTCGGTGCAGATGGAACTACACACGCAAGTTGGAGGAGAAAAGGAGAACAAAGATTATAAGACAGAGACAAGGCCCGTTCTGTATATTATGTATATTATGCTTAACTCTATCTTTGCTTTCCCCAACAACGAGGAAATGAGAAACTACCTGGGCCACAGAGAGATGCTTTCATTTTATTATAATCCATGGCTATTTTTATACATGACTGGCTACTGTTTCATGCATGTTCAAGCCCGAGCCATTTTTTCTCATTTCTGCGACCTGCTTTATTCTAGCTGACATTGTATAAGCTAGTCTCAGAGAACCGCATTATTTAATGTAGGTACTTCAAAAACAATTAGATGGAGTTCTCCGGATCCTTCCTTCTAAAATATACTTTTGAGAAGAAAAATGTCGACGAGAAAACTATAAAAGCTGCAGGTATAATTTACTTACGTTCCTCAGATGTCTTGCAGAATATAGTTAACCACTGACTTCCTTCACCTGCAATATTCACTGGACTGATTTGGAAGCTGTAATTGGTGCTCGGCTGTAAGCCTCCAATTACCGAGGTCAATCCAGACGTTCTGTGAATTCCCCCAGGTCCTGGTGGTGATGATACGAGAGAAAAAAGGTAATTAAGGGAAAATCAACTTACATTTCTTTTCGTTTCGATAATTTCACTGGTAATAAAATATGCACCAAGTGAAAGTGTAGCGCGTGTAGAAAGCGCCATTATGCATATAATAGTCTTAAATATTAAAGTGAGCTTTTGCAGAGTAAAAAATAAAACTTTAATGGGTTTAACTATCGTAAAAGTGTTTTGTGGCTGTCAGGAACGTCTGTATACGTATGCATGCATTTATATATAATCGGATGAAAATCTGCTGCTCTGCTCACTTTTAACTTTTACCATCTTTCACAGTCATTTCACATTTCCTTTCTTACTTTGGTTCGTTCCTGTTGAATGTTGACTTGATGTGGTGAGTGGGTAGAAAATGACTTTGTATGCTGTAACTGGTCCATTGGGCTCTGCTGGGTTCTGCCAAGTAATTTGAATACTGTGGGAGGCGAGAGGTACACATTGAGCATTTCTCGGAGGAGACGCTGGAGCTGAGAAAATAAGTTTTTATGCATACGAAGTTGTTAAACAGGGTATACAGCATTTAATCACGTTAATTAAATCACTTTTCCACAAAGGCACAACCCCAATTAATTTTTAACCTCGCTCAACAAATGTATGCAAATTTCCAAACGAGCAATAACAAATTGAATTTTCCTCCTGTTCCCATTTTTAGGAACACAAAGGTGTGTTCTGAGTGTACAGGAATGCGAAAGTTTGAAGTTTGTAGTCATAATGCTAAAAACATGCAGTAAGAAACAAACTTCACCAACCTGCTTCCGCCGTCTTGACAGTAAACGGCATAGACAGCGGGCCCTCACCAGCAACATTGCTCGCAGCCACCCTAATTTCGTAATGAGTGTAGGCCCTCAGTCCATGAATTATTGTCTGACAGCAGTCTCGTTCCCGGAAGGTCATATTACTACTGTAACCATTAATGCCTCGAAATGCAGCCGCCACTGGTACCAGGATCACTTGTGTCTTACCATATTCAGAACTGCCGGACCAATTTAGAAAATTAAACACAAAATGTACACATCTTAGACAGTGTAGAAGAAAGTGCGTGAGAGCATTTGAGCCGCACAGCTTCAGGCATTCGTGCCACGTACAATAATAATAACAATATAACATGCAGGGAACGTGCCTAAAAATGCTTTTCTTCAATCCTGTTTTATTTTGTTTGCACAAAATCGTCAAACTTGATGCTTTTAAAAGGAATCTGTAGGTTGGTTGGAGTACCAGCCAAGTTCAAGAAGTACTTTGAAAATCCTCAACGAGGCATATAACAAAAGCCACCAAAGGGCACTACAACTTTGGTGTTTGAATCAAAAATAAGAAAACAAGCAAAGATTATTTTGTAAAGAAAGAAATTGAATAAAAAAAGGACGTACACATTCGTTCCAATTACCACTCGGTAAGCCAAAACTTTCCCGTAGGACATTTCAATAGGAATAGGACTCCAAGAAATCTGAATGGCATGGGATGACACAGCGGCAGCACGAACCTAGAAACAGATATACAGACAGGCACTCACGGTAAGTTGATACAAAAAATGTGCACACGCCATAATGATGTAGGTAGATATATAGAATTTGCTTACAATATACTAAAGCATAGTCTAACGAAAATAAGGAATGACCTGAAGCAAAACAATATTAGACCTGGTGTGCTCTAGAAACGAAGGAATAACGAAAAGGCTAACGCAGTGGTTAAGGACAAGAAGAGAGGAAACAAAAGGAGAATAAGTAAGCCAAATAAATAAATAGGTTGGCAGAAAATAGTTGCCGGAAGTGAAATGCAATTGAAAGGAGAAAGAAGTGGGATTTTTCTCTACTTGTGATGACTTCAGACTGTCTCTGGTCCCTACACACTTCTTTTCATTTTTGGACTGCTACTAGGATCAACAAAGCTAGTATAAAACTCGTGTCACGTCATGTACCAATTACTGTGTATGTATAAAACATTTTGTAAAACAGTATTGGACTTGAGTGAGAGAGAAAAAAGTGTCACACAGTCACATCCACATCAATGCAGTTGAGCTGGATTGCTTGCAGCGCAATAATAATAACAAACAGGGAAAAAGCGTACATTCTAGAGACATCGTTTTTATACGGCTCACACACACAACAGTGGCACATAATCACAAATAAGATTTTTTCATCTTTGGCATTTCCGAAGGGAAGAGGAAAAAATGTAAGGACTGCGTATGTGCTTTGTTGTGTGGATATATAATTATTTGAGAGAAGAGGAAGAATATGTACAACTAAACAGATACAAAGTGGTTTTGCAAAACTAATATTAGATGAGAAAGATACATACATTATTTGGAGATACTGACGGTGGCACATTGGCAGTACGGACAAGAAGGTGCACGGAAGGTGGTCCACTGCCTGCAGAGTTGATGGCACGGACACGAAACAAATACACCGAGGCTGGGCTTAAGTTGTCGACTTTCACTTGAGTCTTTTCACCCGGTATTTCAATCCTTTTGCTAAAACTTGGCGGTGGCTGGGAGCTCTCTCCTGATGTTCCCGCTGCTGAGATAGTTGACTCTGAAAATTCCAAAACATAACGGAGGATCGGAGGGGAAGCTACCGCGAGAGTGGCTGTTGTAGCTGTTGTCAACATTGTTGTTGTTGTTGTCGTTGTTCCAACTGATGCAGTGGTAGCTGCTGGTCCCACTCCTGCTGTTGAAGTTGCAAAATCCCCAGAGACATGTACGACTCCTCCTGACAAGCCTGAAATAGGTGCTCTTTCATGCGTTTCCTTTCCTGATGATGCTGGAGCGTCCCATTCCAAGTAAACACGATTTGCCTCTGGCTTGGTGCCTCGCAAAAGTCGCAAATTCACAGGAGATCCCGGTGGCTCTGTGGAAATCATTATTATATTTCATTATTCGTTTATTATTTATAGAAGTCATCGTATTTTTTTTACTGAAGCATCATTCGTTAGACCGATTCCTGTTTCAACTTGCACATAAGATCATCATCATCATTCATCGTATTCATTACATGGATTTTGTCAATTCACTACATTGATGATGTGTAATATTGAATGTGAGTGAGTTTACATATTTATTGAACACACACAACAGAATCTGTCAGATAACAAATTTATTATCATACAACTAAAAAAATGACTCTTCATCATGCTCGCTATTGGTATTGTTCGAATTCTCCCTGTTGTACTTTTACCAAATATTTTCTTCATATTACTTCTCCAAGAACCACAATCATGCATGACGTACGACGCATATGATTTTGACAAAAAAATTGAAGAAAGGAGTAAAGCAGGTAAAGAAATATTGTGCAAGTAGACAGGTGCCATACTATGAACTGACGTGTAGTACAACAAACCCTGCTTTTCAGACAAGGAATGAGTACACAACAGCAACATCATCACTTTCTTCACATCAAGTCCTACAAGATGTCATCAAATCTTTTTTTCTTGTTCCACAGCCTCATCACAGCATGTACTATATGATTTATAGATATACCGTTGCTTTTTTAACAATTTCAATGTATGAGGAATAAGTACATGCCATATATAGGTGGGATAAGTGAGTTAAAGAGAAAAGTGCAAGTTTCTTCACAGCTCTAGAATCATTGAAGCCACGTTGCCGTTTTCATTTTCTTTCACCGCACTAGATAAAAATTTTGTAGAGAAAGGAGAGAATGAATTTTACTTTCAAATCAACTCACGTCACTCTGCGTTAAGGTTTATAGGAAAACAGCTTTTTCCGTAAAACGAAACTCATTAACGGTGACAGGGAATTGTACTAAAAATGGATCTTGGCTTTTTCTCACACGCAAAATGTCATGTGCTTGTGTAGTATAGGCCTTGCTGATCTATCAGTGGATTTTATCCTTCTCATATAATATATGCACATATACATTTGTACATACATTAGAATTCTATTTAAAGAGCGGGATATGATATGGTTAATAAGAACGAATTTTACCTACGTGGGTATGCCGATATACCCTTTCATTCCTTTTAAACACAGAACATTATACCGCGTCTCTTTTTAAAAACACTTCGTCCGTCCTACAACAGGAAGAAACAAAATTATCTAACTCGAGAAAATGAGCTGGAAGCCTAATACGTTTTTATTCATCTCACCACCACATTTCATGCATACTTTCACACGGCTTATTTCCACTTTCAAATTGTATATACCCTACACCTAGTCATAAGCTAAAAGTCACATGTACGTGCTTATGTGTCTACAATAATACATTGAATAGGACTACTACTACGTAACTATATACGTACACATATTTTCCCCTTTTCGCTTGAAATTTTTTTTGTTCTCCTTTGAGCAGAGGAATCCAATAAAAAGGAGAAATCGCAAGTCTTGAGGGAGCATCGAAAAACGACAGACAAAATAATTTACATACCTTCAACAACAAGTCGATATACTCGGGAAACCTTCCCTAGAGAATTGGATGCGACGCATTGATACAAGCCACTGTCGTCACTTCGTATGTCTTTCATCACCAAAGTGGATCTTGTCTTTCTTCCGTCACTTGCCACAACTGTGTGGATCCTGGAAAATAAATTGAGAGAAAAAATATTTTTTTTTGTGAATCACGCTTTGCATGCACACTATTTACGTTAGTCGAGCTGAAATAGTATTGTGAGCCTATGTTGTTTTGCCTGATATACATATATTGTATTGGTAGTCTCTTTTATTTTCAAGCTAAAACACTATTCATAGGTTTGAAAATTATTATCAGCAAAGCAAAATTAACTTTTAAGACATGGACGCTACATCCAGTAAACCTTAAATGTAGTTCTATGTTATTTCAAGGAAAGTTAATCATTATGTTTTATTGAGGAGCCAAACTAAATTCAAATGAGCCTGTTGTGTGTGAAATATTTAAAATTTACTTTCTTCCTTGAAGCATGCTTGCCTTGAGTTGTCCTATACTTATTATTATGAAGAGTTTTTCTACCACTTCTTAGGTTAAAACCGAGATTTTAACCAATGCCTTATATGGAGCTACAACATCCAGTCATGCTTGGAAAATGTGATGACGAAAAATAATATTATGATGATGATGTTTCTCGCTCCACTTGCAAAAAAAATCTCCTTTTCGCTGCCATCTCAATCAATACAGAATTTTTATGGCGTTTTTCTTTACTCCAAAATGAATTCAGATTACTGGAAAACATAAGTTTCGACTGGGGCTATTGTATTGCATAACCATATACTATATCGTCTTGTGTAAGGATTTATTACGAAATATGCCAGTTTTCACGCAGGTATACATCATATCCAGTGCTTATGATCAACGCACGCATTTATATAGTCTCTTGTCATTTCTATTTAAGTGACTTGTATGTGAAAGTCAAAAGAGAAAGCGGCGCACAGCGGAAACTTAAGACAAGCTACCTCTAGCGTGAAAGGAGAGACAGGCCATAAATAGCTGTTCAAGAAATCCGCGTATGGTTATGGGTATGTAATCTCAGGGAAAGTCGCTCATCTTGTGTAATGAGTGGAAAAAGCAATCAACAAGAAAGGATATAGAAGTCTTTTTGATTATATTGGAAGATGTGATGCAAAGCAGGAGCTAGGAGGGGGAAGACATGATTCATTTCCCAAGTCAACATTCCTTTCATTTTCCACTCTCTTTATTATAAACAGACTATATATATTACGATACACAGCTGCTGTATCACAAACTTTCGCCAAATACCAATTTTTTCTTCTCAATATGAAATACGTAATCAAATAATAAGGCGTGACATTTTATACGGCTATTGATTACACCAAAGCATATCAAATGAAAATATTTCATAATTTTGCAATCGCACATGCACGTTATGTCAGCAAATTATAATTCAACATACCTCCTTCCGGCTTGTATTGTGAAATTAAAACATCTATAGAATCTTGATGATTTACGCAAGACCTCCTACACGAAATAATAATAGCTGTCCTTTCATGTTTGCAAAGTTTTACATAAAGAACCAGAAAGTCGTCCCTTCACTAATAATAATTATTAGTTTTTTCTCTGTAATATTTCCTCTATGCTACACAAACTTGCACACCTTTGATAAACAGCATCTCCAAAATTGGCACACATACCCCAATCAATGTACTGAGAACCATTATTATGTATGTAGAATGTAGATGATGGGATGTGGAATTACCTGTTGGCTGCAACATTGGTAAATGTATTGCTGCCTTTGGACCATAAAATATCGACGGGGGAAGAT
Organism: Willowsia nigromaculata; assembly: GCA_034700605.1. Classification (NCBI taxonomy): domain Eukaryota; kingdom Metazoa; phylum Arthropoda; class Collembola; order Entomobryomorpha; family Entomobryidae; genus Willowsia; species Willowsia nigromaculata. Next base: position 18,272 of record JAQIXX010000425.1, on the reverse strand, counting down.
GAGACTGCTTCACAGACAACTTCATGTGTTTTCCCCAACGTAAGGCTGACTGTTTGACTTTCACTTCCGACAAAGTACGGCTGAACTGTACGATACAAAAAGTTTTCTTATAATTGTACGACTTGTTCCGTATGATTGCAGTTTACATTGAGGAACGTCTTACCATTGACGTGAAGATGAACAACTTTCGTCAGTCCAGACCCAATGCCATTGTTTAGACTACACATATATTTTCCAGCATGCACTTCCTCCACCCCGGAGAAAAATAAAGATCCATTCGAAATGGATAACCCTTGGACTAGTGGCGAGGGCCAAATTTTTTCTATTGATTTCCATTGTGGTTCCAAACCTTCACCTAATAGCGGGGACATTGTAAAAACGTTATCAACAAAGTGTTTTTGGCAAAATGTAACACATCATTCCAACGGTACAGACTCATTGCAAACTTACAAAACTTCTGGCTCACAAAACATTCTGACAAATTGTGTTTGAGTGTATTAAAGCTTCACACATCATTCGTTTTAAAAATTGACATTCAATACTATAACTCTTGCCTAACGTAATTGATAGCAGTCTCCACACAAGTAGTGAATTAAGGACCTCCTTTGAAGTAGCTAAAAATTGTTGGAAACTTACTAATGAAAACAAGTACCCAAAAAAGCTTTTCCCCTTTGGTAAACATACTACAAGATGAGTTTGTGGCTTGGGGTACATTTAATGACACGCATTGGGCTTTGAATACGTACACGTAAGTGAAACAAAGTATATAAAATACGATTAAAGTTAAAAGAGAAAGGTACCACTTTGCATTCTATGAAAAACAGTATATATACAATGAATTACAAAACATCACACCATATCAGTAACATGGTGTCTGTTCGCATGCATGAGCTACAGACGAAGCCTGAATGTATTCCAATGATGAAAGTAGTGAAAGTTGCTCAAGTTTTTCCCTTGTACTTATTTGCTAACGAACCTGTGAATTTAGCCCAGGAGACCTTAGGCGCTGGAACACCATGGCCAACACATTCGAACCGGCTTTCACTTCCTCTGGAAACATTGACATCCTGTGGCTCGGAAAGCCATCGTGGTGCCACTGTGGTGAAAAGAGCAGAGAAGAATACACACACAACGTAAATTTTCACTTGCTCCCAAAGGAACGCTCATCAAAAGCACAAGAGTTCTAAACATTGTTATGTACCGTATGCATGGTACAGAGGTAAAAGATACAGTGATAGACGAGCACATAATAAAATATCAATGGGAAAAGTTGGACGTGCAAGCGTTATTGCGTATCTTTGCTCAAAAATATGCAAAGCAAAAAGTTTTAAAAATACATAAGCTGTAGAGATGCAAACATCAACAGCAATCAAAATAATTTCTATACAAAAAACGAGCTGTTTATTTGCAAAAATGGATTTTACAGAAAATCGCAAAATATTGTACAAAAACGACATAATATTATATGGCTTCACTGCAACCACCGAAGGTATCTTGCAGATAAATAATGTCATGAAACGTACTTGAATGAAATGCTAAGTAAATATTATTCAAGCCATATAATGTGTGTAGGCACAAGATGCTTCAGCTAAGAACTTGAAATCACAAAAGCATTTCCGAGAGTCTGTAGTCTATGATTTTGTGAAATATATATTATTTGCATTAAGCTTACTTATTCTCATCCGGTCGCACCAAAAGTGTACATATTAGTACTACACTCAATTGTTAAATGTTAAGTAAAATATACTGAGCTACTACGACAGGAAGCTTCCCATCATCACTACTCCAAAAAAAACACTACTTCTTTTATGAATGCATCAACATTCTAGAACGAATATCGCCACGCAGTCACAAAAGCAATGGTAATAGACTGGAGACAGGGAATTGTTTGTCTTGTATTGTACACTTGTATTAGTTTGTATAGTGTGTGGGTGATGCTGCTTGAAAGGGATTCCAATCCCACAAACAGCTATGATTGTATATTCGAAAAAGGGATATAGAGGAACGTAAAACGTAACAGAAAGCAAGCAATCTTTTTCAATCTCAAACGCAAAAATGTTGACTTGGACATCTGTGACAGATGTGCAAATAAAAAAATGGGAAAACAAGATAGAAAGTATATAGCTAAATAGATGTAGGTACTACTATTACTCACTACAAAGGCGTACGTGTCTTTTATTTGGAAAGTGTGGTGTGTAGTGGTTATTCTTGGTTATTTACATTGTGAAAGTGTACACACAGCATGTGGATAAAAGTACGTATTGGCACATTATATCATTAAAATGTTTAGTTGCTCAGAGTATATAGTCCTATTAAAAGGTACTGTAAAGAAAGCAGAAAAATTCACAGCTCAACTGCTTATAGTTTGTAAATGAATGAATTGAGTGAGCCATGGGCCTTTTAATCGAAGTGAATTTGCTTCATTCAATTTAACTTTAGAAGGAAATTTTTACTTATAATATGCACAAAATACTGTAGTACTTGAAAATTGCAAATTCTCGAGTGATTTTCAAAATGAAAGTTGTCATCGTCAACTTTTTTGCAGATATTATCCCTTTCACTCACTCAGTTCAATAATACTTGATCACAGGCCAGTATACAAATTTCATTCAAGGAAAAAACCGGAATACATACGAAAGTCTGACAGCATCTTGTCAGGAGCTTTGAAATTTGGAGAAAAAACGTTGAAAAAAATAGTTTCAGAGGAAAATTCAGCAAGGATAGCAGCAGCTACAATTTACACATTCCTATGAAACTTTTGGCTGACAACATCACAAAAAAAGAAGTTGAGTAAAATTGGAGGCACACAGAATCCTCTTTTGTTGTGTCACATAAACGTGTTTTGTACACATGCAATGTTTCAATTTTACATGAAGTTTTCATGCTACAATATATGTAATATTGTACTCACAGAAAAACGGTCTTATGTTCTCTGTTGACAGACAAAAGGAAAAGAAGAGAAGGCAGAAAGAGAAAAAAAAGTAGAGGGATAAAAATGTATTTAGGTCATCATCATCACATTATATGATGCAAATTCAGGGAACAAGAAAATTGACGATTCAAAATAATTCAACCAGAATCAACCAAAATACAGAGAAGGGCAAAAACCAAAATGTAAAAGTCAAACATGGATTCGTTATTGAACGCCACCTTTGTCATTATCAACATGATTTTCACACTACTGCCAAGACACACAGTATAGTCTCAAGTAAATTCTTCTTAAAAAGTTGCACAATAGCAAAAAATAATATACTGAAAAATGCGCATTCCCATTTGCAAAACATGCTATTTTTCAAAAACCAGACACGCTAGTGTATAAAAAATATATGAAAAAACTAGGTTTTCGCACATTGACTTCTACGAAATCCTTTTTTGCATACAATTTTCATTCTGGAGCAAGAGTTTTGAGGAGGAATATAAATTGAAACGCTTTTTTTTTTTCTTGCGTGGTGAAAATAGGGTTCACTGGGACAGGGATACTAAAAGGAAATCTATCATGTCCTCGTATTGAGAATGTATAGAAAACACCATGCATACAAAAATATATAGGTATCAGGCAGCTCAAAGTCAGATTGAAAATGCCGAAAATATTCCCCAAACTAAAAATGGAGCTCAGACGACGGTTGTGCAAAAATGAAAAAGGACAATCGAGAGTATATTAGATTTACATAATATTGGGATAGCACGTCTACGTTGACTACATGATAAGTTATAAGGGGAGAACTGAGAGCAAAATCTAGTGGGTTTACTTCATTCTCGGGCATACAAAAACGAGAACTCAAAAAGTTCAAAAGTTTGTCATTTTTGAAGTTGCAAAAGAGTGGTTTTCATATCCTATCTTTGTTACATTGCTCTTTTCGTGGTATAAGAACATAACCATAACAGGAAGTCATGCAACTGTAAAGTATATCTATAAACTATGAGGTGACTTGATAAAAAATGTCACATACAATGTAGAGAAAAACAGACTTTATACACAATGTAGTATTTTTACTACAGTCTACTGTATGGAGTGAGGAAGAGTTGGATTTCCAACATCATTAAGATTCATGGTGAGTAAAAATCCAACGAAAAAAAATCAGTTGAAGCTGCTAAACATATATTCTAGCGTTGCAGCTTTTTCTGCGTTTGTAAATACGGGTTAAGTTCAGAGGGTACACTTTCTCACGTGTTTACAAATTTTACACGCAAGTTACCCACTGTAAAAACTTGTTTGACAAATAAGTAAATAAACAAAAAAAAAACATGACAAGATGCGTTTAATGTTTGTACACGTATACACAAACACAGTTTTCTAACAACTAAATAAACAAGAATTTGTTTAATAGATTATGTATCATAAGTGTACACAAAAATGATATTGTTCAGGTAAATACTTGCATATAATTATATGCATATACGTTTCAAAAGTTCACCGTCAATTGGCCAGCATCACGACTCAAAAATCAAAATGTCTTGATGTCTGGAACCTAAAGGAAGTAGAATGAGGTCAGTGGAGGATAAAGAAAATAGATTTTCATGGGGTATAGTATATAGTACAGATGACAGAAGAGTATTATAGAATTTAGTAGTATTATGTTTACTCAACTGATAGTATTTTGTGTTCAGTGAATCGAAAACTAATTAAGTAATCAGAAAAGACTTCACAAACATTTTTGTATAATATATAATTTTGATAGAGATAGTAGGTATGTACGGTAGATAGAGAAATACGAAAATGAATGTATATAGAGAAAAATACATTGGTACAAGAAGTTGAATCAATGATTGTTTTGAAGGCTGTTTTAGATTATTTATAAAGCCGAAATATTGTGAAGCAAAGTTGTATAGAAGACTGATTCGAGATTATTGATAAAAAGTATTAGCTTTCACTATTATTATAAACTATACTTAGCTATCAGTAATTAGAACAGCGGTGAGTTTTTCACAGGTGCAGAGGTTCTTCCTTACCTTGAACTTCTAGCTTGGCAGAATAATAGGTTTGGGAAGCGGGGTTGGAAGCAAGACAAGTGTACGTCCCGGCATGGTCAGCGGAGAGTGAGGAAAATCGGAGTAGGGTTGAGTAGGGGTCAAGGGTGGAAATCTCGATGTTACGCGTCCAAGGATCATCTTTTGTAAGCTGTTTTTCATCTTTGTACCAGGTAAACTGAATGGGTAAGTCGCCTTGAGAAACACCGCATACCAGCCGCGTCATCATGTTTCCTCGGAGTCCGTCTTGGAACGAGAAGGGTTCTATCTTAGGTGGAACTGGAGGACGGAGGCACAAAACCCCCAACAAGCAGGATTAATATTGTTGCATTATGATTTGAGAAAGAAAAGTATACTTTTACCAACTAAACTAAAACTCTGCCTAACGTTCATTTTCACTTCGTCATACTGACCAATAATAATTATTCGCAACTCTTTCAAATAGTTTATATCTAACCCTGACCATTGTTTTAACTTTTCACACGTTCTGACCATTTGTCCGATTGAACCTTTGAACACGGAATTGGAATTTTCACAAGGTGTCATTCGCGGGATTATATAAGAATCAGTACTCATACCATTCCGAATTGATTGAGCTCTAGAAAGTTATAGTCAAAGTAATAAACAAGTAATAATAAGAGTATGGCAATAAAAACAAATAATAATATTCCGCCACTGGCATTTCATGTTTGTGTAAAGCATTCATTTGCATAACCATAACCTCGCATCCGATTCCAACACTTGTATATTAATTAATTACATTCAAGAACAATAATATAAACATGTAGCAAGTCTTGTAGGTTATTACAAAGGTACTAAAGAGTCATTCCAGTTTAAGGACATGAATATGATGATAACAAAGATACTTAATGCATAGAGAAGAGCACATATATGAATGAACAAAGATTTAATCGTCAGCCACGCGATTATGGATTTATATTCAATGGTTATGGTAAAACACTATCAAAATGTGGAAATTGGCAAAACCATAGGTTAAACTCATGTACAAATCATAAAACAGTAAATTGCAAAGCCACGAGCAAATAAATGACAAATTCTCATTTCCGCGCATTACCAGTAATACAGCCACTTAACATGTAAAGTAGAACATTAGATAAAGAGAGAAAGAGAAAAGAGAGATGAAAGATGAATCAAAGCAATGTAATATTCATACACTATAAATGTATAACATGAGAGATATATAGTAAAGTAAGTTACACGTTGGAAAGCATTTTCCCAACTGTGACAATATGTACATAATTACATATGCTTTCATAAAAGTCCTCTGCCAGCCAACATAACATTGGTGGTTGACATTTAAGCCTTCCTTCACGAGAGCATATGTACGTTGCTGCATAAAGAAACGCAAAGTCACTAAATTCTACAAATAGGTATGCACTATTATCTTAAGGGAAACGTAAATTGTTACAGAGCAGAGCAATTATATGGCTGAGATTCTAATACGATTAATATGCCGATAATTCGTTCATTGTTTCTACTAAAATGTAATATGGTTTTTACAATCCAGTTCCTCGTACCAAAAACAGTGAGATTATGTCTTCGAAAAATTCGACCAGCGGCTGAAGAAGCATCACAAAAATACTGGCCTGTATGTGACTCGGTAACTTTGTCAATTTTCAAGAGGCTCGTGTATGGATCCGTGTTAACAACACTGAAAGAGCCGCTATTTTTGTCATTTCCTTCTCGCTCACCGGCAGATCCAACCATTCTCATTACACCTTGCGAATCCCTACTATCACGGGCTCCTGAGGTAGTGGAAACTAGTGTAGACGTCTTCCAAGAGGTTGGCATCATTGTCCATCTTAGCTCTAAAGGAGTATCGCCTGAGCTTATGGTACAGACTAGAGTAAGTCGTTCGCCTTCCATTACTTGACTGCTTTCCGGAAATAGAGTGATTCTCAACGGAGCTGCTCTCAATAGTAAACCGATATCGTATATATTACACAATGGATCTCATCCTTATTGATGATGATGACATAATACAAAAAATACACATCTCTTCCATTCTCCATAATGTGCGATACAAAAGACGCACAAAGTGAAAGCAGAATATGTAAGCACACTCAATACTTTCATCGTGTTGTTTTCCTTTTGAATTTCAAAAATATATCGATCGGACGGTAATACGTATTATCTATGCAAAGTTGAATGGTATGCGCACATTTTAAAAGCATTGCTTGCTTGAGACTGTTCTCATTGGTGAAAGTGTAAGTATAATTACAGTGAAAGCTACAAAGAAAGTGATTTTTCCTTTTGTTTTTATCGCAAGTGCAATCATTACCAAGCTGGCAGCCTTCTCATAATAATGATCTCGATCACAATCATCATCACTTTTACTTATGCATGAGCGATAAACGACAATACGGTTATTCTCATTCCCACATCATAGTATCTCCTATTCCCTATCGCCCCCTCTCCCTCACAGCATTATGCCATGTCATCATCACATCTCACATTCCTACAATCGTACATTACGCAGTTTTCATTAGAAATCTTTGAAAGCTGCAAATGAGGTGATTTTCATAATCCCACTTTTCCCCGTCATCCTTTCTTCCTACCTTTGCGTTACTTCATATGTATGTTGGAGCTTGGTGTGAATCGTACATGTGCTCTCTCCCATGCATGTTCTGACACATGTTTTCTTCCGCGTCATCAACGTTATCATTTTATTATTCGCACTGCCGAAGAACTCTGCACCAAATTCTGTCGATAACACCATATAGCATACAAGAGAGCATGTATTCTTCGATAAAGTATTCTGTTTGAGTAATATCCATAACTTTTAATCACTCTAAAAGTATCACAAAGGATAGGCTTTCTCTACACTGTGAGTAAGAGCCAAAGCCTTAATGTGAAAATGCTCTTGAGTAAACTCTATTTGTATTCGTAAAAAAGGACGAGTGATAGGGGTGAAATAATGGTACGTACATATTATGCATGCCTACATTCTACATACATGTCAACTTCTTTCCTCAGAGTAAATATATACGGCGTCATTAGTTAGTATCGAATGGGTTGTGCATACTCGTCTCAGTAGCCAATGTAAAAGAATTGTAACAGTAACTAATGTATATGCCGGTCTGTGTGCAATGAAAACTTTTAAAGTGCAGTATACTTAACCATTAGCAAAATATCCTTTTTGGTACACACACTTAAGCAGTAATTTCTATGCGCGTAATGAATACATATACATCGTCCTGTTTTTACTGTTACTTTTATAACTACATACGTATCTCGCTCGACAGAATGTTTTCATGCCATGAGGCATCTTCTCAACAAATCGTTCTAGTCCTTTTCTAATCGTATCTATGCATGAGACTCAAATGGTGACGGAGACACGGAAAAGAGCTCATTTATGGTAAATTCAAGGGGAAATATTCAACACATTTCCACGTGGTTGTACCTACTATAGAGAGAAAAGTGATCTACATTTATACATGCTAGCTATTTTTTCGCTCAACTGTCTGAAAGCATAAGGATGAAAGAATTTTTATAAATTACATTGAAAGTTTTGTGTCCGTTTACAGACGTTATCTGTAGCGTTACATTTTCCATTTCACAGAATTTTCTGTACGGCATACCCAAATAGGTTGACATAATTGGATGTGGACGCAGTAAATTTACATACTTTTTTGCAGCAGATATTCTTATCAAAGTGTCTTCAATAATGCAGCTCTGATGACCAGGATTGTAAACTTATTCTTGTTCCATGAAACACAGACTTTGATACAAAAACCTAGAGGGCTTCTTAAAATTGCATGCAGTTTTTACCAGAAAAACTGGGTCAATGTTTCTTTTGATGTTTAGGTAAACATTACAAGCGAGTAAAATTCAAATGTTGTACACAACCTCAAACTGGCCTAATTTACTAAACTAACAGCCAGAATCGTAATATTAGCAAATAAGTAATTATTATTGTTTGTGTAAAACCTCATTAAATCTCAAGTATTAAATAATGTGTATCTTCTGCAATGGAAGGAAACTCCGTAAACCATAAAATAGTTTATCTAACAACACCATGATATTTCTTTTGACTTTATATCCACTTATCTGAAGCTGATACAGCATAAAATACGTAGGTCATTACATGTATTGATCCGGTTATCTATCTATCTACTATCTGGTAATATGGATGTATGCAGAAGCATAAGGGATTTTACGACTTTGCACTCGAAAAGTATCTGAATGGAATGTGAATTACTAGCAGCACACCACTTTGGTGTTCTTTCTTTCCTACAACTGCCACTACATACGTTGGTACAAGTGATGATGATGCTGATGATTGCACGCAGTTTTGTAAGTGAAGAGTATAGTCTTGGTCACACAGAAAGTCCCACGATCCATTTATTCCATTTTCCTGTGTGCTCAAAGAGAGAAGTGAAAACACGCTTTCACAGAAAGAACGATGCTCAATGTTTAACTTGAAGGAAGTTGGGGCAATACTTCAAGTGTTGTAACAAGAACCGGATGGTCTTTCTTAACACCCTTTTCCCACCTAATGATGCAGCAGTTGTTACTACTGCCACCCAATATAATACGTGTTATAGCAGCGCCTTCAATACATATACGATAAAATATAACAAAAGTTTGCGTAATTCTTCAAAGCTGATCTCGATCCACTTTTAGGACGTTGTCTTTTTCAACTAAGATCAAGCTAGTCCACTGGAACGTTTATAGATTTTGATATTCACCTAATAATTTTAAACCACTACATTTCACTTGTCTATCCGGCGGAACTGTCAGCTTTCTCTAGCATTATCATTTCTTTCCTTACTCTACCCCCGGATAAGGCCTAACGTAGTATTCTAGATAGCGGTCACTTAAAATATAGATTATACCACCAAATTTTTCATAGGAAATGCCAACAAATTCTGTAGAAAAACTACCTAAACCTAGAGCATTTGTTGGCACTCGTATACAAGTTGTGGCTATTGGTATTTTCGTGAGTCTTTCTTTTTTACTTTATCCTTCCTGCACGGCTTTTGCCAGAATGCCATCGCATGGCATCTCATCCTCTTCATGAGGTTAAGTTCAACTTACCCACCACATTGACCTGGATTTCCCTTCTTGCAATTCTTCCCTGCATGTCCGTTATGGAGCACCAATATGTTCCCGCATCCGTCTTGTCCACTAGAGAAATTATCAGAGTCCCGTTTGCCGCCACTCTATGTCGTTGATTCAGTGGAAGCTTCTGGCCATCTGTAACAAGTATCAAGTCAAGAAAAAGAGAAAATTGTGAGTCTACTAAACAAAACATCGCATTACATAATTGGTACAAAAACTATAAACAAAATTACACAATACTTTAATCTCATAAAAACTGACAAAATGTATCTATACTTGTCCGATTCTCTCCGGGTGAAAAAAAAAATCTTTTTCATCATCACAAATGCACACTGCCCTCCCGTGTCTACAAAGCTTGTCAAAATGAGTGGGCCATCATAAACTTTTCTTATTGCCTTTAATATTTAATGGGTATGTAAGTTGTAAGTGAAGTGATATTATAAGCTAGGGTGATGCTGTTGTCACAAGTTTTGTGGGAGTTGAGACAAATGTGTTTTCACCAGAGAGGAAATGAATTTCATTTTTTATACAACACAACATCTCTGTAACATACTTTTATACCACCCACCATCATCATTTGAATGTACTTTATAGCATGTAACATTCTCTATTGTTGATGTCCCTTTACCAGCGTAGCTCTCAGATTCTTTATTATTACCAGATACAATATTACCAAGTGCCATTATAAAAAAGCTCATTTCACGCATATAGATCTTCAATTTCTAAAAAAAACTGTAATGCGGACACCACGGAAGTATGCGAATATGTACATACATGAACAAGATACAAAAACTGAATCAATTTTGATGGTATTTGTTAAGCCTGTTATATTGGCCAACAACGTAAAGTCGAAATGGTAGTTGCATTCAAACACATAATATATAATTTACTGCCCTCATTCATTGGCCAATCACACAAAGAAGGATTTTCTCCACTAGTTCTCAATTTCATGTTGTTGTAAATAATGAAGCACACTTCCCAAAAACACTACTGCATCCACGAGCATAAAAAGCATAGTAAGTAGAATATATATATATCTTAGTTTACAGGATTACAAAAAAAACTGCAGTTTGGAGCATACTTTTGATTCATTTAAAATAGACTAGTTGTATAAAATGGTTTTCTTGTATTCTATTGCATTGCGAGTTTGTAAAAGACATTATATTATTCAGCAAAGTCAGGACATTATGGTAGAAAAATGAAAGTGAAAGTAAATTACCTTTTTCCCAGACGATTGCAGGAAAAGAAATAGGCCAACCGGCAATAGGGCAATTCAATGCGAAATACTCAGAGCTGATTGCAACCACAGGTGGGACCATGCGAATCCAGGGAGCCCCTAAGCAATATTACATGTTATGTTCATAGATTAGTTGGATACAAAAAACACAACAACAAAAATATTCACCATTATGTTCTAAAACTACTTCCTGTTTCGTATAACCCCAGATGGATATATCTACAATGTACTCATCTTTACGTTCTTTCATCTCTGCCATAAATGTGCATACAATATGAATGAGATGGTGCTCTTTCCTGGATTTCTTTTTGTAATTTTTTCCATATGCACACAGAATAGACGCATTTCAAGGATGTATTGTCCCTCTACCGTTCAAAAGCATTGTTGGTAATAAAAGAACATTTCTTCATTACGTTCCACATTACGCTCGTGTCTGTTTTGTGTGTCTATTCCTCTTGAGGAAATTACACATGTAATAGAAATTGTAGCATTTCTAGGAGCACCATTGCGCCACGAGGACGGAGAAGAGGAGGAAGGAAGTCAAGGAAAAGGAGAGCAGAGGTAAAACATCATTACACGTTTATCAAGAAGACACGTCGTCGTGTGTCCTCCTCCTATACTAGCTGTGGCACTGTTCTATATCTACTAACTTACAACTTGAGAAAAAAGCTCGGCAAGACGGGAATGTGTGTGGCGCACACAATCTCCAGAACAGGATGTTGGTACCTATTCGTTGACTAGGAATAAGGTGGAGGTGGATGGCAACAATAAGAAATGGGAGTCATGAAGTAAACTATTAGAAGAAAGACAGGTTGGAAAGTCCTTTCCATTAGATTTAATAGAGTCTTATCTTCGATATCTGAAAAGAACTCCTCGTTTGGGAAAAAAGAGGAGGATGTTACAGGAAATAAATGTAGACTACATTGCATTATGCCTAGATACTCTGAGGTCTGAAGTGTGCGTGTGTTTAGACTTGTATACATAGGTACTAAGATTTACTCTCATTTTCCACGGCTGCTGTTCCTTCTTTCCTTTCGTTTCTTGCTTATTTTCTCTTTTGTTGTCGGAAAGGAGGAGAAAATGTGAGGTTGTGTGTTTTGTGTAATTGAAATGACAATGACCAAGACGTATTAGGGTTTCTCTTGTGATTTAAAAGCGACAAGTTTCCCCAAACATATGGGTATGCAACTAACCACCACGTACACAAACACACGAAAAACTCGACCTCCCTACCCAACTGGCTTCGTATTACAGATATACGTTGGTCTACCATATTATTTTGATGTCGTGTTGCGTAAGCTGTAATCATCCTTGTAGGATTTCAGGAGAGAAAGTGATTGACTACTGACGGAAGAAAAGAAGTAATGTAAGGAGCTTATTTTTACATGGCCGAGAGGGTTTGTAGTTTGTAGGTAAAGCACACGTTTATAGCGTCAAACATTCGAGCTGACTTTTACCTAGTCTATAGGTGGACTGGTCATCATCATCTTCATAATGTGCTCTGCTGCTAATGAAGATGAAGAATAATGCGTTACAAAACCCTCATACTTTTGTTATGAAAGTTGCATTTTACCGTAAATATTGAGCCGGGCTGAGTGGAACGTTGATCCATTGCGGTTGGACGCTTTGCAGATGTATGAGCCACCGTCCTCCACTCGAGTCTCGCTGATATTTAGGTAACTAATCAAATGCCCGTGGGATGTTATATGGTCTCCAATCAATATTCTGTGACGAACGACCATAAAAATTGGTTTTATAAGTCAAAATTAGCTGCAGTGTGCTAGTTTTTCTTGCGAAATGGTCAAATAAAAACCATCAAAAATTGTGCATAAGCCATAAAAATTCTATTACTGGAATAAGTGTTTATAAGAAAATATATACTTGTTCTGACTAAGACACTCGGACTATTATTTATTCAAGATGCTGAGGAAAAGGGGAAAGCCATTTGTTGATTATGTACAGTTGGTACGTGCAGCATACAGAAATTCCAGTCGTATATTTTCCAGTTTGCTAGAAACTGCATTGTGTACGGGTACTAGGTATATATAAAAATGTAGAAATTCTACATGTGCTATGTACGCTCACCTCGTATCATGAGACGGGGAAACGACCCAATTGTCAAGTAGCCATGAAACCTTTGGTGCTGGCCAACCACTGAAAGCACATCGGAGGGAGACGGATGGACCAGGAGCCAAAGTTTGCTCAATGAATCCATAAATCAGTCTTGGAGACGCATCTATACAGTCAAGTTGAGTAACTTAACCCCAGTTAGATTAATGCAAAAAGTCTTTTGCTCCTCTCTCCACTTTCACTACATTCTTTTTTTATTTTTTAGTACATTATGCATGTGATGATGGAACATGTAACTGCCTTTTCGTCCAAAATGAATCTTCCATGTAAAAAGTATTTGGACTCCGGAACCCTTCTTGAGCGAAAGCAATGTGTCTCTTGTGTTCATTTTAGGTACAACAGAAAACCATTATTACCGTCTTTAGTCGTTAAGCGGACAGACCACTGCACTACCGGGAGTATTTTCATTGCCTTTCTCTTGCTTTCACTTGTGCACTCCTCTACATATTTTTTATTTATACAATGAGCCCATCATTCCGCAGTATAAAATACCCCTGCTTCATTCATTCACAAGATTCATGTTCTTTGATTTCCTTTATCTCTAGTTAGAGCAGCGGTAATCTTCTTAGAGTAGGCAATGTAAGCCTCTACCTACAATACGCGTATTAGTTGTGTGTAAGCAATTTTAAATAAAGATTTTGATGATACTACACCAGCACTCCCTCTGAATTACGTCTATCTATATATATGCCACACATGTGTGGGAGTGAATGCGTATTTGATGTAGTGGAAATGGAAAGAGGTTTCCTGCAGAAAGACTTTTCTCTTTTTTTAATCTCAAAGTGAAAGGAAGCCACAAATTGTCCTTACCTGCCAATTCAAGTCTCACCGAAGCTTGTGCTGACTCCATGTCTGTTCTCGCTAAGCACTGGTACATACCTTGATCATCCCTTTGTATTTGGTTGATCTGAAAATATTCACAAGTGGAGGAGCTTGTGGGTTTTCTGTAGTCACTCAAGAAGTGAAACTATTTGTGCTCAAATGGCATACATAAGCTTTATAACAAATAAGTGTCTAGATCATTAAAAAAGTTTTTCTTTCTTTGGATGCACATATGAAAAGCCTTTACTGTCTGCTCAGCTCCTTTCCCCCAAAAGGAACGAATGAGGAAACTTTGAGAAAACTTTAGTTCTACACCGACAAAAAAAGATAGGGACTGGGCGGAAATTGACAAAGGCATCATTGATGATATGCAGTTGAGGTCTTATAGGTTGCAAGTACGTGCAAACATAAATTTTTAGAATTGTAAAAAAAAATATTTGTGCTGCTAGTATGCATAGAATAAGCCTATATACACGTAGTTTTAGCCTTCCTCATTATTGTTATTCTGATTCTAATTGTATTATAAATCACTGGGCTGCTGGAAGACAGCGTTGAATATAGAATTGCACATGCATAGCTGTCATGGGATAAGAGATCATATTGCGATAATAATTCATTTAGCTAGACAAGCGAGCGTACACCAACCTGCAAAATGTTTGTGGAGAAGAGTCGAACTCGACCTCCAGGATTTATCACATTCGTGTCTTTGAGCCAAATAATTGACGGTGATGTAGATGATGAGGTGACTGTGCATCTTAGCTCCACTGTAGATTCCAAAGGAGCTTTCTCTTGATTAATGGTCAATGTGACTTGCAAAGGTTCCGTGACACGAACATCAAACTCGCGTATCTTCTCCTTCGTGCTTTCTCTTATGCATCGATAGTGACCAGTCTGAGCTCTGACAGATCGCTCACTCACTAATGAGCTCCCAACTTGGCGAAAAAACATGGACATTGTTGCCATTGCAGATGAACTACTGCTGCTGGAACCAACACCGCTGCTTCCACTACTGCCGAGAGGAACATTACCGCTGCCACCTCCAATCGGTGTATCGATCCCACCAGACTTCATTATAACGCTCCACGAGTTTCCCGTTAACTTTTCCCATCTTTTCATCATCCCTCAATGAAAACGTGTCAGTCAGGCAGTTATTAACAGGAACAGCAACAGAAGAAATAACAAACAACAACAGTGGCAAAATCAACATTCAGTGTGTCCAGAGCGGAGGAAAATTCCCATGAAAAATGAACAACATGTGGAATAGGAAAAACAAGCCGGAAAATTGTCTAGTTAACGTAGTTTCGGTCATTATACCAGTAGTGTACGAAGAGAGAAAAAAATACAAGTATACTTTAGTCATCACCATCATTAAAATAGTGTAGGGTAATAATTAATGAAACTTTATACGACACATTTGATCACTCTTTTACTTTGATAGAGTAATGGTACAACATTCATTAGCGCTAATTTGTATTTTCAAATTACTATGATTATTAGTTTTACCTCTGATGAGGTCCCTTCTTTGTACAAGTTCTGTTTGATATTTTCATGCATATATGTAGCCAAAGATGAAAACAAATTTGTTGCTGCACAAATTTGCCGACTTTTTCTCCGTCAAAAAAACTATCACATGACATTCTGTTTCAAGTGTGTCATCGAATAAAAATGGTTGCATATTTGCAGTGATGTCATTCCACGTTTTTCTATTATTCTACAAAACGCAAAGGAAACACAAGAGGAAAATATGATTCGACGCAAGTAAAGCCTTACCTAATACTGGTGGCGGTGCCAGAGTTGAATAACAATGAGGAAGAGATGGAGGTTGTTGGAGAGAAGAAAAGCTCGTAACAATGAAGCACCAAGGGATCCCCTTGCCGAATCATCATGGGTGCGGGAAAGCTTTCACCAATATTAGTCTCATCTCCATGGTCCAGAGATTTGCCTTTTAAAAGAAATGAAAAGAGAACGAAAAAACGTAAGTACCGCACAAGTTATTTGTGCGAAACGCAAGTGAACCACCCCAAGTGACTACCTCCTCATCAACCTCTTCTGAAGCTTGTGCCAAAAAGAGGAGGAATAATAATAACATCATATGATGGGTATTACAAACGCAGTTATTACAGAAAAGATGGGAGAAAGCATGAAAAAATGTTGCGGCATATAAATGTAAAGATAACCAAGACTTAAAGCATACCACACTACTGACGAGAGAAAAGCACTTGTTCACAACAAGTCATTCCATTATGTTGTCTTCTGTCCAACAACAGCGAATATTGTACAGCTTGAGTGTGTGTGTGTGTGCTTGAAAGGTTCTATTTATAGGTACTTTATACAAAGATGAAATAAAATCTAAAGAAGTGTGAAACCATAAAGTATCCAACGTTCTGTTTTCTTCCTGCACAAGCTAACACTATCATCACACCACTAGACACCACCAGGCAAAGTGAGTTGCAGTAAGCAAGCTGCAGCCTGATAAGCCCATATTTTATATCCACCACAAAGTTTGCTTTCATTCACACGTTCTATTTAGACAGAATATAATATAATGTGGTTGCCTTATCGGTTGTAAAAAGCATGCATAATATGAATGTTCACATGAACCACGTTTTCCTATATGCAAAAACCAGTTTTTTCCCACAAGAGAAAGTGGAAAGCAATGGAAGAAAGAACACGTATGACACAGCTTGTATGCATCTATGCATTTATATGTTTCTATCATCTTCTATTTGCTACGCATGGTTGACTTTTTAAGGGTGAAAGGTGTGGAGAAAGAAAGCTTGTCACTTTCAATAGAAACTAGATTTTTCACGAGAGTCACTCAACCCTTCAGGCTAAAAGTATGAAAAACTCGATTGTATGCAGTATTTTCTACGGACAAGGCTCTCTTTTTATGCAATCAATTTGCGCGCTTTTGATGCGAAAAAAGTTTCTTATCTTGAAGAAAAGACTGCTGTGTATACGCCTGTGGAGCTGTGATCAGCAAATACTTGCTTTAAATTTTATTTTGAAGGATGCATTTTATAGGTTTTATTGCTACATGATTGAAGCAGAGAAGATATGGGAAAATGAGATGTCTCAACTAGGGAAAAAGTTTCAACCTCAACTACTTGATGCAATGTTTCCACTCCAGTTCTTTACCGATTATAATTAAGTGTTGTAGTATACGCATTCTCTTAAAACATTTACCCAAATAATAATCTGATAAGTAGAGCACGTTAAATTAATGATCTTAGCTACGGAATCTTCTTAAGATTTTTAAGAAATATCGAAATAGGTTAAGCAAACATATTATTAACACGTCCATTGCTCAACGCTTACACTTTACTGTGGATAGTTTCTAGCAAAATAAAACCTTTGGAAGAAACATGAAATTCAACACAAGGAAACCATTTTAAAATGTCCCACACATAAAAATACATTTTTCTTGTACACAAACAAGATATAAAGACAAATGTATGAGCCATGCATTGGTGCGAGTGAAAAGTATGAGTATAATGAATTAGTTTAGAAACGAGAGAAAAGTTGGTTCGTCTCTTCTGTGCATTGTAGAAAAGAATTGAATGAGTTTTATGTGAACTAGGCGTACATCTGTACGTGCTTTCCATGGCTGACACGTGAAATATCATCCGTTTCGTATGAGAAAACGGACGGACGTGATATGATGCAAATATAGTTTTCGTGTGTCAAGTGGTTTCATCCCATGTACAAAAATGTATCTTTATTTTCTGGTGAAAAAAGGGCTGCAGCCTGCTTTCAACTGATAAGTATTGATTTATTGTCTCGAAATGTAAATTCGGACATAAAGTACAAGAAGTGTAGGCACCATGTGAAAACATTTCGGTTGTTTGTGATGGTGATTTACAAAAACGCATTTGTGGTACGTAGAGTCATTCATAATGTGCAAGGAAACCAATGAGCATTAAAGCATCATAAAGCATAACGTAGCTTGTACTTATTGGTTTCCAACTTATGTTTGGAATGAACGAAAGATAATATGAAAGGTATTTGTTTCGCGAACTTCATAAAGCAT
>JAQIXX010000424.1:0-61285 GCA_034700605.1 Willowsia nigromaculata | reverse complement strand
ATCAGACCATCAGCATCCAGGACAATCTTCACCTTCATCTGCACCATACTCATCGGCTGTTGTCACAGCTCAACCTCGTAAATGGACAGCCATTAAAAATAAGTGGGACCAGAAACTTCAGGCGTCTGGCGATCGTCAAAAGGAGATTGGAGCAAGTCTTGCTTCTGTGTCCAATAACGCACAAATCTTTAGAAAATCTCATCATCAACCCCGCCAGAGATCCAATTCTTTGAGTCCTTTGGATAATCCTGTGGATGGGAAATCCATCGAATCTCTCCTAGAAATCACCAGTCCAAGCCCTACACTCCAAGAAGTCCGTTTCCTCGACACGCCAGAAATTCGATACGCTTCTCCAGTTGCTGTACGGAGCTCCCGCGGCGAATATAATAACTTTGATGACGATGATGATGACTACGAAGATGATAATAATGAGGACGAATCAGTGACATTAATTGAAGGTGCTACAAATATAACCAGTGATGTAATTACCTCTGCTGCTAAAGAAGCCTCCACAACCTCATCTAGAGCATCATCTGCGTGTTCTTCATACACTGTTTCATCTTACTGCTCTGATTGTAAAGGGACGGACGACATTGATTTAGCAGAAGAAGAAACTGATACCCTTGGCGAGATGACTCGACATCACGCGAGCGCAGGTGCTACTGGGGTAGGTGGTACGAAGTGTTCCAGGGATCATCATAGTCATCATCGCCACCACGGCAAGCATCATCACAGTAGCTCTAAAGAGAAACCGAAATTGGTGGTGGCTAATGTAACATACCTTCAACGGCCTATGTCACCAGGTTTACTTCTCAGGGAGAGCTCCCCTTCCTCATCCACAGCTTCCGGAACAGTTGACTCTTTTAGTAACTTAACTGGCGGTAGCCACTTGAGTGGTGTGGTAGGTGTAGAACAAGTGGGAAATTTCTCATCATCATCAGTGATACGAAATAGCAATGTGTTCACTAATAATAATAACCAGCCCAATTCATTTCTTCAGCAGCAATCAAAATCTCAGCAGGCAAAATTAGAATTTCTGAAATCAGTATCAACCCCTCAGCCAAACGCTGTTGGTCTTGATGCTCCTCGCAGAAGGGAGCCTTTGTGTGCCAACAACTCCTCAATAATTAACTTCAATGAACGTCAAGTTACCAGTGGCATAGATTTCATTTCTCCTTCTTCCAGCGGCGATGGTGCTAGTGATACTACTAGAAGCAGCAGTAGTGTTGGAATAGGTATTATAGGTACAAATAATGCATTAGTAGAGCGTAGGAATGTAGTACAACAAGGAACAGTGCGGTCATCCCATCAGCAAATTTTAGTGGATGACTTGCAAGAATCTTTACTCACAAATAGACAAAGGGACCATTTTTCCGACGCTGGTGTTCTATCTGGCACTGGTGATAGTTTGGCAGGAGGCAGTCGGGATGGAAGAAAGGGATATAGTGGTAAACCAGGTGCCAATAGTAATAGCAGGGGTGCTCCCTCCGATGATAATAATGAAGAAAATCGCCGATCTCAACCTACCCATTATCGGGGTACTGAACATTGCAGTAGTTTTAGTGGAAACCAATCCGGTGTTTCCGGCTCTCGTTCTTCTGATCATCGCTCTCAAGGTGCTTTAGGAAGAGGGGAAGTTGGGGAAGGATCATCAACGTCTACTACTTATGGATCAAGGTAATAAACATGTTACAAAATCAAAAATTTCTTTTGGAATGCAAACATTTGTTTTCAATTCGTTGATATTTGCTTTGTAGTATAATTTTCATGACACTTTTGGATTAAGGGAAAGAATTTTAAGCGATTACGTTATGTAAAAATACAACTTATTGTGTTGGTCAATTTACGATTAAGTAGAAAGTTAAGTGTGTGACTAAATTATTTATTTTATTTTCATAGCATTTTTTATCGAATGCTGATGTTATTTTTTAGCTGTCCTGCACCCTGATTCATTGGTATTTGTTTGCTCGGTAGGAATTAGATAATGTTGACTTTAATACCTATGTCATGTCACGTATCGAGGATATGCGATTTGCAAATCAAATGGTTAACCAATACCAATACCATGCGGATGACAGTTTGGTTACACTGATACATTGTTTGTGTACAGTGTTAAAACTTCATCTATACGTAACTAATTCATGCATTTGTCGCCCAGTCTTCTAGGCATTTATAGGCCGTATATAATAAGGTTTAAATCTGTTCATTTAAAAAAATTTCGTTGCGATAAGAAGGCATAGAATATTAAATTAGCCCATGCGTCCTACATGCATGAAACCCTCAGCTCATTGATTGACATTTGGCAAGAAAAGGGGCAGAAAATTATAGGAACCCTAATAGATTTATTTTGTGTGATAAAGAAACATGAAAATGGGATTCACTTCATGAAAATTTGCATTGCTTTAGATATAAAGAATAATTTAATTTACAAAACAGTCCAAGTGCAGCTATCAAATATGTGTTTAAATTGGAAAAAGTATTATCTTATTTTTACTTCAACCAAACAAATTTTAACATGCACCGTCGTGTGGTGGTAACTGAAGAAACTTTGTGGCCACACGTGTTCTTTATGTCACTCCCTCTACCACGAAACGTTATGGTCATTCTAATTTAAAATTTATAAATATGACATACGTCATAAACAGAATTTTCCGTGTGCACACAATCAGTATAGTATATTTTGAAATTTTCGCGTGAGACTATAATTATTCTATAAGCAGCTAGAGCTATATGTAAATGATGTTACGTATTACTACCTACGTTGTTTTACAATACGGTATTACACACCTCTGACACCGAGCCCACGAAGTCAGACTAGACTTGATCAAGTTATCACAATTTATCAATAAAGCTCCCTACTGAGCAATATTTCACATGGGAAGATTGCAGAAAGACAGAGGAGGTAGGCAAGCGTCCACGAAAGGCCTGTTTAAACAGTTTCAAATTGATCAGCGCACTGTCGTAAAAGTTAACACTTAACGACTACTATGTACATATACATTATTTGATACTAGTACATGTGCATATTCATATGCGAATGTATGTATTAATGTATCTACTCAATTATCTGCTTTGTTCTTCCTAGACAATAAAACAATCTTTCAGCAGGCTAGTTAAACCCTTAAAAACATGTAGCAATAACCGAACTTGTTTGACCTCATGAAAAATGTGTGATCGAAAAACTGTTACCCATCTATTTCTCTGTTGGGAGAGCAACGATACATGCATCATGCATTGTACATTTTTCCCTTAGGCTGAAGATCAAAATCTGCGTATAAAATGTGAGTTTTATAACGGAGAACTAAAAATTATCCTTGAAGCTTTACGAAATAGAATTTTTTGAATGTCTACATGATGATGTGACCTAATATAATATGCGATGGAAATACCGATAACTGCAGAAAGATGCAATATTTCACGTTTTCTGTGATTAGTGATTATCATATATCAAGATCATTATAACTTACCCATATCAATGTATCGTTGTTGTTGAATTCTGTTCAAATTATTAATGTTTATGTAACAACTATACATATCCATTGTAGAGGATTTAAGGATCCTAATAACATTGCGGGCCCCGACAACCTCAAGCCTTTGATTTCAGCGATGACAGCTTGCTGTTTGTGTAGTGAAGCAATAATAATAATACAATCAAAATATCAAGGGGAGTTGCAGTTGCAGCTCGGTTATGAATTATGACTTTAATTGTTTTTTGCAGTTTGTATAAACGTACAACAGTAGCATTTAAAGTGGTTTACAGCAGCATCCCCATGTAACAACTGTAAAAGAATGCCGATGGCAGAATGTGATCATGAATTCAATCGCAAAATCAGCACATACGGTGATACGGTAGCGTTTGTATTGCA
This sequence comes from Willowsia nigromaculata, assembly GCA_034700605.1. NCBI lineage: Eukaryota > Metazoa > Arthropoda > Collembola > Entomobryomorpha > Entomobryidae > Willowsia > Willowsia nigromaculata. The sequence goes on along the minus strand of JAQIXX010000424.1, from coordinate 57,419 downwards.
CGTTTGTAAAACTATGGAGTTCGTTTTATGAAAATTCAAACAATAAATGTTATGAAATTTTCAAACATTTCATGATAAATTGTGATAATGATCATAACTAGACAAGTTTTTCTGATGTCTCCATGAATCTATGCATTTGTTCTCATTATTATGTAAGCCTTTTATGGATCCATGAAATGTTTCAAGTTGCTATAATATTGCTACTAAATTGGCTGTCGTCCTCACTTACGACTATGACTGCAAACGGTAGTGGGGCTTTCAGACATCATTTGTACGAGGCTCTGACAATCTGCTGAGAAGTGGAATTTTTAGGGCATTGCATTTGCGTAGTATGTATTTGAGAGTTTAATGATATGCTAATGATTATAGGATGATACGATGATTGACGTCAACTGTGAAGATATTCCTCCAGTACTAGCTCTAACTTCCAAATCAGGTGCAACGATGACAGTTCTGATAACCAAACAGTTGCTGATTTATAAATCTTCTCCACCTACAGTTTGTCTAAAATAAACATTTCGTGGGTCGGTTAGTAGGATAAGGTATTTTTACCATTGCTCTCAGCTTGGTTAATCTTTTATTTGACTTTACTTACGTATAACTTGTCCACTTCAAATGGAACATTATCATAATTTCATTTTTGCCATATTGTATGCTATGTTATATTTTTTATCCACATAATACTGCTTATTACCACCAGAATAAATAGAAAAACTATAAAGCTATGCTTTTAGTTAAAATGACATTGAAAAGAAATACAAACGTCATACGACCTTAATTGCAGTTAATGACTTATTTTTGCAACATAATGCAAACGGTCTACACGCCGGTAAGCCGCCCATTTATAGGTCCATACCTGTATATTACGACATAACCCAGCATGTACTTTAACAAGTTTAGTATTAGGTAACAAAATAACTTCACTTTTGGGGATTCTCAGTTTTAGCAAACTGTGCAAAGGCTCCTTAAAAGCTAGATTCAGATATTTTAAAAATTTGAATTTGGAAGGATACCATAAACAACTTTGTTGTATGTGCTCAGCTTTTTCATTATGTGCTAGCCAGCAACTGGATATGACCAGTTAATTTCCCAGTGCCCACGAGAAGCGAGAACTTTGGAAACATTGTTGTTGCTCTTTTATTTAACAATATTCGACATTGGGAAGCTTTGTAAACTTGTTCTCCGCCTCCTCCACCAACCGACTCGCATGATGCTGTCTCATAAAGATACACTCTTCTTTTAAAGCAGAATATTATCAGCAGATATTGTCGTGAATTCATTAATGGTACTGATTTATTTATAGAGTTTATGCAAGAGCAAATATTGATTTGCATATTATTCAAGAAACACTTAATGGACATTTATACAACTCATTCTCACGTGCTCTCCAATTTTTAACGTTGCCAAATGGTGCTCTTAAACCATGATTCCGTGCATTAAAATGGATTACAATTTGTAATTTACAAAACCCAATAGTCGTTTTTATATGCAAGCAAAATGCACTGTGTGCGATAACACAAAGCAAAAAAGATACAGAAATGAATGACAAGACCTCTTTAAAATTACTGCAAAACGTCTGATGAATTAAAATATTGGTGTGAACCGTATGGAAAACTGTTGTGTTTCTGGGTTAATCCCTAAGTTCATGCCTATTGAAGTTCTCAATTACTAACTAAAAAATCCTCCCTATCCGTTTTCCACATTTTCCTTTATAAAATCTAATCAATATATCGAGATATGGGTCGCCCTAAATTAGGGCCATCCTTGTAAACACACAATAAATCATTTCAATCTAATCAATGTAAAAAATTCACCATCCCATGAGAAAGTATGTACTATTACTTTACTTTATAAACTTGTGCAACAGCAACATCTAATATGCACTGCCGATTTGATTTTTTTTCTCGTAAGCAAAAACTCATTATATTATGCATGGTCCCTTGTGCGAACATTTGTAATTGTGAATTTCAGGGAAGATGCAGTATGCATGAAAATGTCTATTTTTATTACTTATCCATGAAATACCAAGCTCATTGAGTTTGAAGGAGGCGTCTCAATTGAATCATGGTTGATTGGTCTACTATCTACCTTTCTTTGGAGGTGCTATATATATTATGTATTACTAATTAATTTTCCCCAGAATACATAAGTCCGTGTTGACAGAACATATGAAATGTCTAACCAGGTCATTATCATCAAGTGTCTGTGCAGAGTGGAGACAGTGCAGAACATGCCATGCTGTATGTAGTTGGAGTTTCAGCAAATGTATTTTACGAATGATTATGCAGACATTTAAAAACCATGTGCCTACACATGCAATAATTAAAGCTCGATTTCATTATTTTGGTTTTAAATGTGTTCCACACATTTTTTATAAACGTACTAACGTATTTTTTATACAAATATTTTTCAAGTTGTCTATTTGAAGATCAATAAAAGTTATTAAAGCTTAGAAATATGTACCACTGACCAGATAATAAATTTTTCTATTGAACAGACATCCTTTAAAAATTCATGCATGATAAAAGGTATCTTCTTGCTTTTACTGATACATGTTTTGAAGAAAATAATATCGATTTCACTTATCATTTACAAACTGATCTGAAGATATAAAAATGTGCATGTGAAGTAAAGATGGATGTACATATTATGTTTACAAGCAATACTTATTTAGATCATTACTCATTTATGTCATGCATCTGGTGAAATGATTTTATTGTTTCGTTTAGATGAACACGATTTTTGTTTATTAAGCCAATTGCAAAATGACTTTTGACCATTTATCATGCCTACGTGAATGTGCAAGCAACTTAACTATCACGGGATAGTGGTGATCTAGAATGTTGCATGTGCTCAAAAGAAGCTCAATGCGAATCTCTTAAAATTTTTGCTGCACAAAAAGATTTCAAACGTGTGTAGCATATTGCATATTGGTATTGCACACCACATTCCTTACAAATATGCACGTGTGTATTCTTTCTATTTGCCGGTAGCATATTGAATTTGAGATTTATATTTTTGTAAAAATGCAACCCAGTTTTTGGCCAAGTTCTTAAAAAATGAAACAAAGAAATGCAAGAATCATTTTAAAAGTAAAAGGAATTGATATAATCGCGCCAAAATGGTAACTTGCAGGGATTATGTAAATTAAATCGCTTAACGCCAAAAATAACGTAAACATAGCCTGACAATGCAGGCAACTTTCAACTTCACTTTCATTTCAATTGTACTGACGAACTACATGCTAATAAAATTTAAATTTAAGTCCCGTCTTGCTACATAAAATTTTAAACAATCCTTAAAAAGATGTTTTTACATCTCCGATTATAAAAGTGTTGTCTTCATTTGACATGGAAGAACCAACATATCCGTACATTCTACGAATACATATAGTGATCAGAATTTCAAGAAACTTAATCACCATTAATTTATAAAACTATAATCCCCTTCAGGAAGAGAATTTAACACATTGTGCAAAAACATGATTAAATAGAATGAAACTATATTATTGCAATTACGCTTTAACTGATTACAAAACCAGTAACTCCTGATTCTCTGTAAAATACATTTTACGCACACAGTAATTTAGTGAATAGATCAGGTAAGATGGTGTACTGTATGTTAAACTCATTGTGTTCATGTTTCCTATCACAATCCAACCAATTCGACAACGGATTAACTGAGACAGACAAGCTGAAAAACAGGCTCTTTCACAGTGATTTCAAGTTTTACCATGTAATTTTGATACCTTGGTTGGTTTGTGTGCTGATGGTTTCGTGGGGTTGTAAAATACTTGAAGCCTATACAAATTTCTTTTAAACCTCCTATACAAGCATAAAACCTAAATCAGGCTACTTCATGCTTCTTTATGTTTCTAAATTACACATGCATCACTGCCGAAACCAACAATTTGCATGAATCCGTGTAGCAATCAACTCTTCTTCTGGGTTTTGGGTTGTTAAGTTCAGGAAAGGTCCGCATGTCAGTCAAAAGCCTTTCAGGACAGATGTAACAGTGCTGCCAACACCACCTCTGTAAAAATTGCATTTTGGTGGCATATTGGATTAGGAGGAAGTAACTTATTTGGCCGGTCGCCTGGAAAAATTGCGTTACGATATGCTATTTTCGAATTTTCTTCATGAACAAACCAGAAACGGGTGTGTTGTATTTGGATTTTCTTCAGCAATGCGATATAGTAATACTAAGCACGCGGAAGAATGCTGTTGATTTGTAATTTTCGGGTGGTGGAGGTAATAATGACAACACTAATTACAATCAGGAAATAATACCTCTGATATAACTTACGGTATTTTGAGTTCCTAAGTTGCATATAACACTTAAGTTTTCTACATGCTTGCCTTATTTTCTGGGCCAAGTTACTGTCAACGTCTGACAAAGTCGAATTCATTTAAACGCAAGTTATTTTTTGAATATACGGTGGTTTGGCTTGAAGGATTAAATCATGAATGCAATATCTGTGACAGCAGTTTACAATTTAATAGCTGGATCAATAATCAATCGTATACATTCAAGTTTTGTAAATTATTGCGAGCCTCAGAACATAATCAAATCACGTAATCAAGCCATTTGCTTATATTCTATCTGCACATCACCAATACACTAAGGTATTCATAAAAATGTTTCTGATGTCAGGTTTTGATAGTGATGTTTGATATATGAATTCATGTGTGTCGGTAGCCGATGTATTATATCTAAACGGGGAAAATAGTGAAGGAGAGAAAGGGTTGTAGTATTGGTATCCGTATTTGAACGCATAGTATTATTAAGAGAAAACCACAGTGTGTCAAGGGATTCATCCTGCGCCTATAAAAGCAGCTATTTAACTGTATATTAATTTTTTGCCCTTTCCTGTAAGTAACGTGGTTTTTGGGAATTGATTGCTTCTTCTTCGTTCTCCTCAGCAGTGATTCTTAACGCATCTATGATCACTCAGTCAGCACACAAAAGTTATGCTCACTCATCGTCGGTAGTAAAAAGGGTTGTTGATGAACAGAAAATCACTACGCTTCACCTGTTTATTACTCACGATGACCATGTTTGGAAAGTCATTGATTTGTTTATTGGTGAGGCGTTTGATGGTGAAGATTCTTTGAGTGCACTCGGTTTCCTGTTAGAAACTAAACAGCATGTGTTTTATGTTTCAAGTTCATTCAAACTGCAAAAAAGATAGACGAAGAATTATAATTAAAAGATGCATGTATATTATGTATATAGACTATAGATATTATAAATGTTACCAAAATAGAAATGTATACATTTTAACTGAGAAGAAATATGCACCACATCGTTAATTGTGACCAAGTCTTTGCAAACATTATTTATTCCATTTCAACGTGGGTACATAAAGAATAGTTTGCATTTTAAACAACCTGTCACGGTCAGTGCAACCACTGCAACCATTAATTTTTTGCCAACTGATTCATTCTTGAAATATACCTCATATATAGAGCAGGGGAATGACAGATAACTTTCTTATGATTTTTGAATGGATGCATAAATGATTCTGTATGTAAATTAGATTGTGGATATACGTTTCTTTTCCTGCCCACAAATTATGAACCCAAAATAGTATTTTAAATATTAAATAACCAACACAGGTGTCCTTTCTTATATGAATGAATGATAGGCACGTGATATTTATGAGTGATGATAAGATGAAGAATAGATATGCACATTTCAAAGTTTTGCAAGAATTCAATAAGATACTATTGTAGTTAAATTGAAGTGGGTGGCGTAAGTAAGGATTTTTTGTTAATACGTGTTAATACGTTTGCGGTCATAACTTTTTGCATATATAGATATGAGTAATAATGCACTGCTAAAAATTACGCTTTTGAATTGATTCATCTGAAGGTTTTCGAAGTGAAATATTATGTCATCTTCTCCAACAAGATTATGTAATAATACTTTTGACGAAGTAATACATTCATAGGTTAAAGTTTGCTTAAAATCAATCGATGCAAGACACTGACTTACTCAATTTTGTCTAAAGACCTGTATACAGATACACGTGCAAAATAGTAAGAAAATAGACTTACAGAGAATATTGACACATTACTGATGCACTTACTAATCATAATTCACAAAGAATTATATCAATTGTTGTTCATTTTTCGGCTAATTAATTTGCTCAACATAAAGCATCGAATACCCACTTATATTTTTTTATTCTAGTTGTTCTTTTCAATCCTAGACAGTTCTATAATTTTAAGTCAATCAATTTTAAATCGGCAGTTTTCCACTCACCTTTCGCCATTCGTCAAAGGTCTCATTGTAATAAGGAATCACAGTTACATATTTTTCAAATCCAATCAGCTAATACTCGTATTCGTGTCATCCATAAGATTTATTGCAAATATACTTTGATTGTCCACTTATATGCTTTTATGATGTCTGTCAGTTACTTGTAAAGTTTTTAATAAGAACAAATTGTATGTATGTGCATACAGTTTATTTCTTGCCCTTTATTGGCGTGTGTAAAAGACTCACGATCGTTTCTCTTACACGTATATCATAAAAAATTCTTCAATCACAATGCAGTGAAACTAAACATTTTGTTGAAAGATGCACAGACATGACAGTATGGAAATATAGAATTACATAGTATATCGTTAGGTAAAGTGTATTTTGAAAAATTCTTGACAGTTATTGCATCTGTCGAATCAGTTTACTTGAGGATATTGCATCGAGGCAACTATACAAAGCTTTTTATGCGGCAAAAATCAGAGGAAGAAAGGATTGTGTAGTACTTATTTTATTACTTATCATTACACTGCACTGCGTCGCTTATGATTATAGCGTTTTACATTCCGATTCTGTATTCTAGCATCCAACTATTTTTTGCCTGAGTCTAAATTCTCTTCATAAATCGAAATGCAATGCAACCTCAAGCTTGTAATCTTCTCTGAATTTACACTTGTAATCATTCTGATACTGCACATGATAACGTTGTTGCAAACTGTGTATATTGCAAACAATCGTGAACAATAATAGCATGTACGTGTCTGTTGTGAGCAGTAGCACACGATGAATGATATGATCATTAATACCAGTTTTTGTATCAGGAAGTGCTGAAAAATGACGTGAAATGCCGTACTTTTGTGGTATGGCAAACTAAAAAAGCGAGCTATTCGGGCATCAAAGTACAGTTTGTGGAAAAAACATTATATAGTAAATGCATGTATCATGGCTTACTTTTGAAGGGAAAAATTTGTCGAGTCATATTGAATTTTCAAAGAACGAGGAAATACGTACCTATCTAGAATTTTGTAAATTTGCCAAATAATCTCAAACACTGATTTGGTTCAAAATAATGAAATGTTAATACCGGTTATTAATAGCAATCTATCAAAGTTTAAAAGAGTTCCTATTTTTCATCATTAAATAGGCATCGTGTTGATCATAATCCCATTATGTACAACAAAAGTTAGCTAAAGTATGAAATGCCTATCTAAAAGTGAATTTGGTTGGATGTTGGGTACAGAAATAAAAATTTAGCAGGTTTGGTTTGCGTGTAAGTAATAACTTAATAACATTAGAGCGCAACGCATGCTGATTTTTATAATTTTGTGTAAATAAAGAAGTGGATTTCAAATTTTAAAACCTAGAAATAATAATTACACTTAATAAAATGAGTATGTAACTCACGCACAGTTTTAATCATACATTTGTTTAAACTTAAGGTAAATTCATCTTGTTTTGAGTGCGTGTTAGCTTGAGGGATGAAATGAAAGTAAAATAAAAATCTTTTACCTGAATGATAACACAATACCTACGTGTTGTTTTTCTTTGTGAAATAGTTTAAATGTAAAAGCAATGTGTATCAGACATTTTCATTAAATCGGTTCTTGCCAAGGATTAAGGATGATCCGAATCAATTAATATTTTTTTTGTTCATCCAGATACACTTCCTGCTTGAATAAAATCGTAGCAATGCGGAAAATGTTAGATGCATATACCAGAAGAGCGTTTCTCTGCACCACAGTGTTATTACTGTTTGTTTGTGCGCTGTAGAGCAGTGGTAATACGAGAAGACTTTAGATGACTCGAGTAAAAACAGCTTAACGAGCAAAAAAAAATTAACTTTAAATTGAATGAAGTCTGGATTCGAGGGTAAGAGTTTTCATTGCAACGTCTCAATATCAATGAAATGACACGCATATTTTGTCATACGCTTATGTAATTAATATTATGCTGCAAAGATTTTTGGTGTTTTTGGAAAATACTAATAAGATGAGAGTGATTCGTATTTACTGCTGTTGGTGAACTGTCACTATTTCAGCATAATAATGTCAATTCATAAAAGTACTCAGATCCCACTATGAAAACAAAAAGGTTGGGCATTCGCACGCTCATAATTCACAAAGTCAGAAATGTTGTTGGAATTGGAAGTTGGAATAATGAGTAGTGATATTTGATTTCCTTGTTGTAATTGGGATTTAATCTTATCTACTTGGGTACATCCCATAGTCTACATCCTGAAAATGGCTAACAATATTGCAGACACTAGTACCTATTCAATTATTTTAATTTGTCTGACGGATATTACATGTAATATGTATACTATACTTGCTTTATACTTTAAATGTCTTTTGACATGTATTCAGCCCTTAGCAAATTACATACAATTCCCTATTCAACCAACTACGAAAGCAGAATTTTTGATTACTGCTTGTGTATCTGGAAATCTACCAGCTCATTCTATTGTTTCAAGTTCCAGATTCATGTAAAATGTGATGTTCGTGTGATCATGATCATGCCTTAACAAGAAATGATTTTGCCTTTTTTGGCGTAAGAAAATGAAGAGATTTTATTACATTTGCAATTCACCGATGCATCTTGCTGAAATTGCAATCCAAAAATTAATATGCACAATAAAGCACCTGAGGGCTTTAGTTTAATTAAAGGCTACGCATTGACTAAGCAAAGTCTACTCCAATCAGTTTTTTGGATTGCACAAAACAATATACATGCACTTTGTATACATGCATTGACAAATGTTGGTCGACCATTTAGACCAGTTGCATACTGTGCAAAGTATTTGAACAATAACAATCAACGAGACAACTTTCAGTTTCGAAAGACTTTTAGTTCAGCTTTGCTTTGATGTCCAAAGCATCTTCATGTCTCATTTCTAAATAAGAATGTTTCATAATCATCACGATCGCCTTACAACATCACCACCCAAACACAAAGAATATTACACCTTAAAATGCAACATGCACCACTACAACACAAATTTGATCCTCCCATTTTTACAAAAAAGGAAGGAAAAGGTTAAATTTTCAAACTTACCATCTGCAATCACGCAGACGTACACGAAAGTAGGGTCGATAAAGCAAGTCCATAAAATAAAATGCAAGTGGCTACTAATCAGTTAACTAGTTATAGTCGTGTTCTGCTCTTCACTTGATTTTCATCTGTATCGATTTGACCTAGCAGCACACCACCACACTGAGGTCGACTTCCTAAAAGGATATTATGTCAAAAGGTGTGCCAGCCATTCTCGTGTTCCCTTACATTATCTACATTGAGCTTTTATGAAATGCAATCAAAAGCCCACCCTAAAGAAAATCATCACTCACCATCATTCTCCATCAATATGTAAACCACGTTCTCCATCCTCGAGGAAAAATTTCCTTCACGTCAGATATGTATGTGCAGTGTGCACATCCGCATAATCCACTGATTCATTATTATGCTGCTTCAGTGTGTCATAATGTAGGCATCTATTTGTTGTCAGCTTTCTTTTTTCTCTTGATTATGGAGATTATTTCATCATGGAAAATCTAAAATTTAAGAATCCATGCAGGAAGGATTGAGCTTCTATGCATTGAATTTTGAGTTGCCTTTTTTTATTAAGACTCACTGATGTGTACATCATTTTATCTGCTTTCACTTCTATCTGGTCATCAAAACTTTATTGGCTCACTGTGGCTGCTCATCCATATCGTCAAGAATGGCGAAAACATGTGCAAGATAAGCCTTAAAGCTAGATTCGGAGAGGTGCTTTATTGCTGGCTGATTTTGCTGGACATTTTTCCTTGAGCCAGCAGAAGTGACAGAATTATAGGTTTCCTGTGGCTAACAAATAAAGTTGTTCGGATATGCTGTTGTCATCTGAATAAATTATGTACCTTACCGGCTTCGAACGATTTTTTAATATAAAAACCTCATTCCACTTCTATGAGTGGACAATGCAATAGAAACATTTATGATACTACCCATTAACCCATTGCATAATTGTATGCTAGCTGCTCTTGATTTAATGAACACGAAAATATTAAAATGCTAACCGCAGCGCAGCGTCAACGTCACAAGCATTGATCACGCGTGTGCTATTATCACATCTTATTAGGATATACAGACATGATAAAACTGAAATATCTTTTCAAATCTTAAAAAACAGCAGACTATCTCTGCCATATCCATATCCACATCTGTTACGTATTAACTATAATTGTAGGTTTAATGTAAACGCATGCACTTCAAACATGATAATTTATTTATATAACGTGCGTGAATCGTGCATACGTTGTTTAAAATCCATGAGTTTTACAAAAATAGTATATGGTAATGTAAACTTAAGGACGTGTTAATACCAGAGTTGCGTTGCGTGTTTGTGTACAGTACATTCATGCGTATTTTGGAACGGAATGAAAGACATTTTTATGGTTTCTTGCCTTCTCTTACATCATCATCACTCACGACTTGCAATCATCTCATTTCTTCCTGTTCCACCCGCACGATAGAATATGTTTAGGCGTGTACACTAGTACGATCTCTAAGAATGCTTTGCGGATCTTCAAATCTCTGCTATCTGTAAGCACATGTATGGAGCATGTACCTATATAGCCTAGACAGAAAGGCTAATGGTTCTTATATATTGCTCGATATCGTCATATCACATCTCATCTGTTCATTTCTTGGCGTCGGGTTTCTTTCCTTCCTTCCTTTACTTAACGAGCTTCCCAAGCCAGCAAAAAAGAAAACCGAAGACGACTTTTTCTTGACTGCTTGTAAATACACAAATTGGTTAGCCCTTGCTATGAATTTAGAATGTAAAGTGTAGACCGGATTGCTGATGCTAACAAATCCTTGAGACAAAAGGGAAGGATAATGTAATAATAAAGTCCAATAACATTTTCTGCTTCTAGGAGGTAAAATGAGCTGCAAATGCAAAAGGTATTTTTCCTTTTTCTGAAAATTCCTTTTGAGTTTCTATTCATAACTGTTCTCAAGAAAGACGATAATGGCAAGGTATCTTCTCTTAATCTTCGTTCTCGTCTCTCCTTCAACTGCAATAATGTTAGAGTGCATGGCAAACTTCAATTTACCCAACGTCATCTTATCGTAAAGTCAACAACAACAAATTTCAATTCGCTGATGACTACAGTGTATTGTGTCTAAGCTCTTGTTTGCCAGCGCGCGTTCGCACACCGTTTTCTGAGACCTGCATATAGTATATTAATGTATAATGCATAATGCATGCATCCTAAGTTCGGACTCCAATATATTTGCAACAATCGACCAAGCAGACCATAAAAGTCAACAGTTCTTTACTCGCATGACTATACTACCACATACAGTGCTAGAATTACTGTTTATTAGTCGTTAAACCGAAAATCGTTAAATTTTTAATTTGAACATCTTATTTGCGATGGGTTTGTAAGGTCTTTTTTCAAAAATTATTTGCATCACCAAGTTTCTACCCTACATGTTCCCTCCTTTTCTGGCTAGATAAGTAATTTATTTTTACACCCTTTTACAAATGACTGTGCAGCTTATTGCGTGCTCATTGAAAAGCAAAGGCATGCAGTTCTCAACAGATTTTAACTACACATTTTCTGGAAGCAAAGAGTAATGAAATACAAAATTCAGCGATACTTTGTGTCACTGTTATATCATCAATTTTTTGTTGTTTTTATTTCATCTTCGAGTATGCTCTTTTCCAAAATTGTCTATGCAGTTGTCGCATTTTCTGTACTTTGATGTGTGTGAGGGTGGTACACACTTTTAAATTTATGTACAGGATGAAAAAGAGAGCAGATAGCGCTTGATTAAAAGGGACATTGTATATAGTCAAATATATCATCACAATATGATTACCTGTGTTCCCCATTTCTCCTTCAAATTTGTATTTATTCGTCCTTTCACAAAGTCGTAGGATGCACTTATGTTCGTTTGTTAGATGATAGGATAAGATTTCACTTTATGCTATCGACTAATGGTATACATTGTTCATTGTTTGGTTTTATTTGGGTATCATACTAAACATTATAAGGAAATGAGGGACAAAATTCCAAACTATATGTATACGTATTATGGTACTTTGCAAAGCCAGGTCTTTTTGTAGGTGGACTATCGATTCAGATATTCATAATAAATAGAGATTATCGCCTTGAGAATCCTGAATCCTTACTCCTTACCATCGTCCATTGCATACACATTTTTGAGACATTGTAGTTTTTAAGAAAGGCTAATACTACACTATTGGAGGCAAAAACTTTTTTAACGATATGTTACATGCAAGCTGAATTACTAGTCTATGTAGAGATGTGTTTAGAATACAATGAACTCAATGCTGCGTGCGTACACATATAAACTTGCAGAAGACGAACGTGCATAAAACACTAAAAATTGACAACCTGCTCTGCATAGCGATTACAGCTAAAGCTAAAAGTCTTTGTACCAGTGCATAGGTACATGGATAGATTACAGCTGTAGCACAAAGCGCAAGTGTTAATAAAATGATGGTATTTTATGATACGATGAAACTCTGATGTTATTTCTTCTTCGTGTATTTTGCATATAAAAGTTGTTTCAACATATTTAGAAATGGAAAGGCTCATGTAAGTATATTATGTAGGCAGACAGCATACTTATAAAATAAAAAAATACAGGTGAGAGGATAGTTTTATAAGAACAATTTTTAGTGTCTTGCTCAGACAGAGTTAATACTTTTGCTAACTTGAATGCTTGCAGATTGGGATAGAGATGACTATTGTTAGTGGAAATGTTATGTAGAACGTAATGCCAAACCTCTTAAGTAAAGTTGGTATCATGTGAACCAGCTACACTAAAGCACATTTATACGCATCATAACATGCCACCACATATTGTGCTTTATTCTAACTCTTTCATTTTCATATAAAAACGCTGCTTATTCTCTCGTTTGTAAGACTTCTCAGGATGATGATCATCATATTATCAAGCTCTTGTGTTGTGATATACCTATGCCTTAAGAATTTTAACGACAGGGTCGTACCGTTTCATCTCATGAAGTTGGATAGTCTATAAAGTAAATACATAGAAGAAAAAAAGCATGATACTCTTTGATGAAAACGTAGAACAGCAAACAAAGATACACAGATGAATGGAATTGTATGCATTGCGATGCATACTCTCAACTCAACTCATTCTATTTCATGAACATCATGTCATGCAATGTTACATGGACTGCAGTAGTAAAAGGCAGGAGAGGAGAAGGATATTTTCTCAGCAAGATCTCCACTCATGTTCCTTCATCTTCATTGTAAGGAAGTTCTACATTGCGTGGTACAAAACATGGCTTTCTATATACAATATATTCGCATCATACAGCATTGAACTCATATAAGCTATTATACTCGTGCAATGAAATCTAATGAAGAGAGTATGGATTTGAAATAGAAAAGACAAATATGGTACGTTTGTAGCATTTTCATACATGTTTTCAATATCATACTCTTATTTTTTGCAGATGTGTAGTCATGTTATCTCAATGTACACACATAGTTCGTTGCACACATTGAGAAATAGAAACAGACGAACACAAGTGAAGGAAGAAGAAGCATCTCATCAACATCGTCCGTTCTCTAGTATTTGATTGTGGTGGTGGGATATACCCCAAAAAAGAGTTTTTCTCTGTGTGTCTGTGTAGACATAATCATCGCTCCCCACTTGCTCTTATTTTTTTCTCTTCCTCATCTTCGCTTAATCCATATCCTCCTGAGAAGTGTCTACTATATGACTCTGCTGATGCTGCTCAGTGCTCAGTCAGTCGGCTCATAAAAATTCTCTCTTGTGATTTTCTGTCGTGTGGTCGGTGACGAAGACGACACGAAAAGCATTATTTTGTAGTTTATGTATGCAGCAGAACAGAAGTAGTTAGCTTGAGCTCGGGAGCACAAAATATACACAATAAAAGTCTTCAAAGTGTATAGACAAAACTACAGTTCAGAAATTCATTCTTTGGGAGAGGGAGAGAAAATGCATAAAAATTCTTGTGATCCAACAGTTTCGCAGAGTTAAAGCATGGGAACATTATTATCTTGTGTGTTTCTTTAGTGCGATTCATCTTCTTCGTGAGTAGAAGTAGGAGCGATTATTAATGGTTTGTTGTACATTTTTACGTTGTTGATTCTACTAGCTATTCGCTGGTCTTGTAATCAGAATCAAGAAGAGAGAGAGAAGCAGAGAAACGGTTTGTGGTGTGGTGGTGTCTGATTCATTCTTGATGGTTGGTTGATAATAAAGCCTGACTAAGTTACAATAAGAATCCAACATAAAGTGAATATTATAAATGCAAGATAAGTTGACAGTGCTTAGTGGCAGGTGACGGTATCCTTACCTAAGTGTATGCAGTTGAGGTGATGGTCACATCAAATAAATGCATATAAAGCGAAATGTGAATAACATTATAACAGAGAATAAAGCTAAAATAAAAATCTACCGTGGATTATAATGGTATTGTTCAGCATTACAAAAGTAGCTGATGTATGAATTTTGAGTTGTTAAGTATTCGTTGTTTGCAAATGTAAAGTTTTTCAAGTGATCGGTTGGATTCAGAATTTGAATGTTTGCACAGTGATTAGTATTTTCATTTCGGATGATTGAATACCCATTTGGAAGAGAACAGTTAGGTTAATGTTGATCATTTACGCTGAATAAGTGCATTCCTACCCTTGCCGTAAAAAGGATGAAATCGCCTCAAGCCAAGGTGTGGAGGACAAACGAGACTAAAAGATAAACGCTGTAAGTTCCTTTTGAATGGGCTGTGATGAATGAATATTGATATTGAGGTTTTTATCGTAAAGGCTAGCACTGTTGTAAATCGCTATAAGGTTTTACAACTCCATAAATTACTGTGAATGCATTTCATATTGGACACATCCAGATAATTGCATATCATTAGTAGTCGAGGCCTTTTTTGTGGTGTATATTGTATATACCTGGTTGATGACTTGAGCATGTCAACAAAAAATACATATCTCTATCCACAGTAAAGACTTTATATTTTGACGGGGCATAAAACTAATTACTTTTATTTTCACAAATACACAATGTACAAAATTCCAATCATCGACTAAAATAATGTGTATGTCAATGGCAAAACGTGCTACTTCGACTATCACTATATATTATCATTACTGCTATGCATTACATGGTTTTGGAAGTTTTCATTACAAATCAAACACAAATAAATGCTGACTGACTCTACTAGGCCAGTGTCTAAAGTGCATCATGCTCATGCATCAGAGTGCACTTGTTCTGGGTGAATGAACAAACCAGTAAAAATTCACACGAGCTATATCATAGGCTATACTTTTGTGTACATCGTGTATGTATCTATTCCTCTATGTGAGCATGAGCAATATTAGCCATTGAAATTCACAGACATAAGTAATAACAACGTCATCGGCTCATTTATGATTCATGATCACATAATCACTCTTGTAAAATAGCGTTAGCTAGCAAAAAATCATGACATCATCAACAATCCAACAATATAGTAAAGGTGGACGAAAACTTCGTTTAAAGTCATCCTCTGCATTATTTAGATTCTATGCAAATGTTAGAGTGAAGTAATTTACTATGGTCTATATTGTGCAGTGGAGGCGGAACGGAAGATCGTGTTTTTACTTGGTATAATTATTTCTAGCTAAATTACATTTTGTACGTGTATCTATGACTCAAACAAAATCAAAATGATCAAAAGTTGAGACTCACCATCGTAGTGGTGTGATGTGTCTCCTTTTCCTTGATTGTACGGCTCTTTGATTATCAAAAACTTTACTCATCTTTTCATATCAGCAATGATGCATTGCCGTTTCCCACCTTCTCGCGTCCGGAAAAAATCTAGAAGGATCAAAAAATGCGAATGCATTCTCGATTTGTCTTTCATCTTATCCCGACAAACGAGTTTAAACCGATAGGTGTCAGGTGAACTGTGAATGTATTAAAAATGTTGACTACAGAGACAGAAAACTAGTGTGTAGGAGTAAGTAAGCATGGCGATAAAAATAAGAACAAAACAAGGTAAAATGTGAAAGGTGGCATCGGCAATGAATGGATTTTATGGACAGAAGTGAAGGGAATACTACCTGTCCTGCCTGGCTAAAGGTTTGTGTGGGTTTCCGTGGTTACACTGTTGTCATTTCACTCCTATATTATGCTTAAAGCATATCCAAGCAAAAAGTAGCCTACTGGGTTTGTAGCCAGTTATGCAATATGGAAACGGCATTAGATTCGTCGTGTGCGACTTGTGTTGTATGCATGATGCATTATTTTGTCGGAAGGGAGAGACTACTTTTAAAGCAAACGATGAACAGGGAAAATCCATTGTGTAATATAAACTATAAAATAGACTTCTATACATTCACTACACATGTAATATTCAAATCAAACAACCCTTTTAGTAGATTGCTGGAGCTTACCACATATTCATGTATCTGAATAGATGTTCATAGTTTTGTCATGCCATGTCATTTCGTGATATCAACGAATTCGATATAAATGTGTGAAGTACGCACACAGCAACAGTAGACCACTAGCACTGGACTTTGGATGAAGCATAATAACGTATTATGCCTAATATTGGTTTGTTTTTGTCCATGTGGTTTATTATTCGATATTGGTAGCACTTTTTTGCTACATATCTCATTTCACACGGAAAGGGTAACCCTTTATGTGTATATCCTACATTATAGTCTGTATAAATTGTAAGCATGAGCGATTGCCTTCGAATGTCTCGGGCTTGCGTGAAATTATAAGGAGTGGGGGTTATATTTTTCTTCAGTTTCATGCTTAGTATTGTTCCCTGGGTTGTGCAAACATCATTTCAATAATTTGACTGATGGTGGAAATAGGTTACAATCATGAGTAGAACTAGGAATGTAACTATTTGACTATCTCGATGATGATGTCAGCAACACACCAGAATCGACGCGAAACACGGCGTGCATACACATATCACGCACATTTTTGCTACTGGAAATAATTATTGTTGAAACGTTGTTTTTCTGCTTCCAGTGGAAATTTCTCGTTGGAAAGGCAAAAAAATTGTAAACTAGCTTGTACTCACAATTTTGCCCTACGTTAAAGAGTGTACACTTGTTTACATCATAGTGCTTTGTGATAGCCGAATTAACTTGAAATTCTTATGCATGTGGAGTGAAAATCTTGTTTGGTTTTGTGTACTTTTTTACTTAAAGAAAGTTAAACAAGTTGTGTGCCAAGTGCTACAGCATACAGCGTAATTATCTAATTTGAGAAGCATCTTAAGAACTGCATTGGAAACATCGAATTCTGAAACCGCAAAATATTATGGGAAGCGTCTGTAAAAGACAAAAAAGGTATAAGCAAACCAAGCCATATATCCGGTGGGTTAAGAGTTACGCATAATTAGTGAATTTATATGCATTTGTAATCCTGTTGCTGAAACAAGTTAGCAAGCACAAGTAATGCCAATTGAGTTCTTGAATTGTTGCAAAAAAAACCATCCAAAATAATAGTACGAAGTGTATCGCCAAAGTGGCGAATATAGCAAGTAGAAAGCATGGAACTGGAACCGAAAAATACTATACAGTAATTAAATTAGATTGAAAAATCCATTACTTGTTAATATTTAATCTTAATCTAGTTATGTTCTTCAGAATCACGCGCACGTTAGTGTAACTAATACTTTAGCAGTATTCTTACAGTTACTGGTACGTGCTCTCCTGTTCGATTTTCTCTGTCCGTGACCGTATTACATATTATTATTATTCCCTGTTGGTATCGTGTTGAATTGAAAGCATGCAACTAAATTTTAAAACAGCGAATAGTGTAAGACGCAACCCTTTTCGTACCCTTTGCCATTTGCATGGTGTGCTGCAAATTGTTAGGTAGATGTCCTCCCTCTAACGTTCTCCTTTAAACTATCCTTAAGTTTTCAAGCGTAACACTTAATGAAAAGATTTGTCATTGACAAGATTGATAAAAGCACATACTTTTTCTAAATTTATATCGCAATCTCATGCAGATCCTCTTAAATTGAAGTCGAATTGTATCTTTGGATTCCAGTATAACCTCATAACTTCTCACAGTCTCAAATCTATAGGTTTCATTCAAAAATTGATTGAAACAATAGCATTCTTTTTCAGTGCACTATTTCTCATACTTGAGTATACTTGCTCATTTAGTTTATTTGGTATATTAGGCTAAAGTAAGCACTAACGGTTCAACACGTTAAAATGGAGTGTAGAGAGTTCAATTCGTCTATATGTACTTGTATGCATACTGTTTTCTTGCAAAGAAAACCTTGATGTGCAATGGTAGTGAAAGTAATAAGCAACTAATCTTAATCTAAGATTATTATATGCTTTTCAAGAATGTAAAACAAAATATTCTTTTTTTACTCCATGCTATTCTTTACATTCAAAATAGTGTTAAGTTGGCAGAAAGTTGGCTTTTTTGTCAGTTAACCGTAAAGTAATTTAGCCAACACTGACCATGGTTCTCTGAAAGTGAAAACAAGTAGGACAGAACAATAAAAAACATAACTTAAGCTACTCAAAATTAATGTTCGCCCTTGATAGTCGTTTTATGTTAACACACTACTTAAAGTTAAAACACATATCTTAATTAGGAAGGCCAAGGCTGCAAACAAAATCCAAAATTTCATCTAATGCTTATCATAATGGCATCAAGTAGAAGTGCAGAACTGCAATAGTGATAGTGGCAGGAACACTAGTTCAGTTTGAAATGTCAGTTGAACTTTGCGACAGAAAAAGTTTGAGCTTTGTTATCACATTTTAATATTTTTGTAGCTTAATGATAAATTTAGTGTGCATGTTTTTGAAACTGTAATTTTTTGCACTTTATTGTACTTTTTCCCAAATCTTTCCATTTTTAGCATATCTTCATTGAATGCAAACATTTTCTAAGACCATCAAACATTTTAATGAAGATAACCAAAAAGTTATTATATATTGTGCAATATTTACATTTTTGTGTTATTGTGCAGTTGTCTCACAGTCAGTCAGTCAACAAGTGCTTTACCTAATTGACCTAATTGAAGAATAGAGGGATACCTGATATACAAGTTGTGTTTTTGTACAGTACATAAGGTAAGCGGAACAAAACATTGATTGCGTACCATCAACTATAATGCCGAATGCCGATGCATTTATGTGTCTATTTACTTTGAAACCACCACAAAATACATGAGAATGCGCTTGATAACACGCATTACGTCTGATTATATGCTACAATGATAACCAACGTCTATCAAAGTCCATCTAACCAAAGTAATATTACATTTTTGTAAGCATGTTGTATATTGTTTGAATAGCATGACATGATGTGATGCATGTGTTCAAGATTGTAGTTTAACTCCATGTTTGTAGTCGAGCCATGTTGTGAATGCTGTCTCTATTTATAGTAAGAAAAAATGTATGCAGGCATCATCGTGGTCGATTTAATATTTATCCGGCCCATTGGCCTAAAACATCAATAAGAGTGTGTACTAGCAATAATGATGCCGCAAAAATTACTATTCATGATTGATAATCACATTTATCCACAGACAGCAGTACTACCAAGTACGTTTTTTGTGAGATTTGCAATTTGCTTGAAGCAGCCTCACACGTGGAAATTATTCTAATGCATTTTTAGCTAGTACAAATCATAAAAAGACACTCTAATGATAGCATATAATGTTTGATTGTTACAAAACTACAATCAAATTAATTCCAAAATTGCATTAACTTTTATCTTTATTGCGAATCTGTTTTCTCTGTTCGTCGGTCCTCTAATAATCATAATATTTATAGGTATTATGTATGTCGATGTGAATTCCTTTATATGTTGTCTATATAAAACCAGACAGTAGTGGTTTACCAATTTACTTACAAAGGACTTATCGTTGCTGTCCTACTATTAAGCTGTCTCATGGTAAAATTGCTGGATTGAGGATTTTAAAGAGCAATTAGAATGCAACGTACGGTTTATCATCCACCAAGTGTTAATTATTCACATTTGGCTCTGATGATACAGCGTTACAACGTTTTGCTAATCATGTTTTGTAAATCAAGAAAAGTAAATAATTACGTACCTATTAAGCATAAATAATTATATTTCATAATTGTAATGCGTGTACCTTCATATTTTGGGATGTACAGTGACGAGCGAAGAGCAACTACCAACTGCATATTCTTATTTATTTCTTGGTATTGTCCATTAATACCTATGCATTCTTACAATCATCGCGTGGAAATGGGAGCATTAAACCTTTCATGTTACGGTGAAGATTACTAAGGACATACCTAGGAATATCTTCTTAATAATTTAACTACAATCCGTAGAACGTAGTCCACGTCGCACCGTTTACCTTATCGTTATAACATACAGCAGCGGCCTAAATTGTGCTCATCATGATGATTAACTTTACAGTAATAAATGACAAGTAGGTAGCCAAGTGTCGAGTAGTTTGTCGGTGAATGTGTTTATCATCAGGGACTCCGCCAAAAGATGCATCTCATATTAAACTGTCCAATGCAGTAAGATTTGGCCAACAGCGACAGTAATCGCAGGTGTTTTATTACCTAATATTAACCGTGCTTGTTTGTTCTAAAGTTAACACCACCACTCATATCGAAGTTCTCAACAAAAATGTCGAAATTATCATCTTCTCCCTCAAAATGCTGCTCTTTTGATTTTAAGTATATTACGAAGTGCTGCTTCTGGTGAGTTTCCTTATGAAGGATTTTAAAAGAATTGTTTGTAATGTACACACAAAAGTCCTGTACTTTACCGTTATACTTACAATTTTTGCTGGTTTCAAGATTATTGTAGTAATTGTGGCTTTTAAACAAATATGTGCAATGCGCATCTTTGAAATTTCTTCTTAGTGTTCGTTTAGGGTGAAATATTCTTATATACATATTTATGTATGAATATTATAAATGATTGACATCATAAACCCTTTATTATAACTTTTCTTACTAGAGTTTTTTAGAATAAAATATTATTTTCTACTAATTTGGCTGATGTAGCAATTAAAATAATTAAATCTTCTCCATTTTCAGTGGGTAATTGAAAAACGTGTTTTATTCAAGCAGTGCTGAATGCACGATTGAGTGTACTAAATAAATAATAAACCCATATTCCATACTACGAAACAAGGCCTGAAAAATGTATGTAGGAGGTGTTGGTGTTTCTGTGTATTGTTTGATTGCACGTGTCAATGTGTCGTTTCTATTAGATTATATTATAGGTAGTTAGTTGGTAGTACATCGCGTACTCAAACTGTGTGTTGGTTGTTAGCCTTTTCGTTTTCATTTTAAATCCTTCTGAGTCATTGTCACTCAAATCATAAATTGCATTATTAGCATTGTAAGTTTGAAATGAGTACTACAAAATAAGAAAGTAAAGTGTAAAAATGCAATATTTTAAATCAAATGGGCTCATGAGCCCATTCGATTGCAAAGGCTTTAGAGAGATTATCATCATAGCTATTCAAAGATTTAAATTTTATGTGAAGCGCTGCTAAATGCATATTCGTCCATGGTCTGGTCCGGCCCTTTTCTCTCGCCGAATACACATATGTCCTTGTTAAACTCATTGTCAGTTTTCTCGAGATACTTAATGAAAACTTTCCCAAGACGGAATCTCATATTCGTAATTTGTACTTCACAAATAATTAATATGCATGTGAAATTATTGCACAGATATTTTCAAATGGTCATTAGTCATTATCGTATGATGCAGTTATTGTATTGCCTACTATTCTTTCCTATTTGCTGATAATTACAAGCTTTCAACAACTTTAGCATTGAAATGCCATGATAGGAGTACAATGCCATATAACATTCGAAATTATGATCGTGACACTATATCAATTTTATGAGCTTTCGGTTTTAACGAATATGTACAAACTCTGGTATGTCCTTGTTAAAGCGTGAGATAACAAAACTACACATGCGTATACTGTAATACTGTAAAAGGCTACATCCTGTCTCCTTGTTCTGAAGGAAGCGGTAATAGGGAATAATATGTAAGAACTAAAAATTGAATGAAATGCTTAACATGCCATTAAACACTAATTATTACTGATGATAGTGAAGATTAGAAAATAAATACAAGTATGCATAACGATTGGGCTAAGTGCTTTTTGCAGTGACAACCAGACCTCTCAATCAACTTGAACAATAAATGCATTAAACCATGAATATAATGAAATTAATGAAACGCAGTTTGTAGAAATTGACATTCCTCTGATAATAGTACACTATTCTTGTTAGTGGTATGAATATGTTAGCATAAAAACCGTGGGTAGCAGTAAGTAATTGAGGGAGTGAGGGAGTAATAATTGTGTTTGTTTGAAATATAGCAATCATTTCATTATTCACATTTCACATTCTTGTTTAATGTGAAAGGGCGGCATCACTGATTGCTGAATATGTCGCTTTTAAAGGTTTGTAGTCTCTCGCATTTCTTGTGAAATCACAATGTATATTACATGGCCCTTTATTACATTGTTGTCTACCTTGGTAGGTATACACACACACTGTTAGTTAATCCTTTAATTTATGACGACGCTGTCTTTCCGGCAGAGAAAGTCTTCCCTTTCAATTTCATTGTTAGAAGCCATTTTTACCAAAAATTCAAATGAATCATTAAACTTATAGTGCATTATCATTGTTTAAATTAACCTAATCTTGCCGCTGTATTTACATATCAGCAATCCCAATTTTCCGTACACTGCGCTCATGAAAGAAAATGAACTATTACTCAACTTTGAAAAATGAAATTCGACCTCAACTACTACTTGGCCAAAACAAAAATCAACGTTGCTAAATGCTGAAGTAAAATTCATAAAAATATATATTCCAACTGGAATAGATTATCAACGCTTACAGTGTCGCACACCGGTATGTTATCGTGAAATAAGAAGAACAAATCGAAAGTTGAATGCTATTACAAATTGAGTGTTTAAAAAATTATAAACACCTGTTACAGTACCATACGATTAAAATAAATGTATAGATTTCTCATTAGCATATGCATGCGAGAAAGAAAAGTCAAGAATAAAAAATCACTAATTACGAATTTCGCGAATGTAATATCTGTCTGACAAATAGTTGACGGTATGAATTAATGGAATGTGTATGTAACTTGATTGTTAGTGCTTTTTGGGTACGAGTTTATTGTGCTTACATTTAATGTGGGACAGTTACTGAAAATCACATTCTAGGAACGAGTAGAGTAGAGCAGTATCTGTTAAAATGAAAATAGGATTGTTGATGAGATGGAGATAGATGATGAAATTAGGCAGTAATAGCGATGCTATATTATCAACTATCACAAGCCTGAAACGATGATTTTCCTTTTCGTTGTAGTACCAACTATCAAATCGTTGCTCCACAAAACGCAAAACATAATATCGCATAACACAACCAATGTAAGTAATGTGCATTGTTGTGTGCTGGTATATGAGTAAAAACAAAAATGCAAAATAAATGCCTTCGAGCGACCAAGAGCATTGTTGCAGGGATGAATTATGTACGTATTACGGTGATGGTTGATGGGGAATGTTGTAGGTTGGTAGAATTTGGCTAGACTGTAGCCTCTTCATTCAACTTACCAAATTTACTGCTACACACACTCATTGTAAACACTTTTTTATAGCATGCCATGTTGTTTATGAAAAAATGAATAGGAAAAGACGATAAGAACCGTTAACACAAAAAACGACTTGACTTGGTGGAGTTGGTGGTGAATTAGCGAGAAAAGATAACGATGCATCATCATCACTACATCACATCATCATACAACATCAAAGAATCATCTTCATTGGAAAAATTGCTCGTGTTTCTCTTCTCCAACGAACGAGTACACGATGTTCTCTTTTCTGCTGGGCTATAGTTCATAGAACATCTCAAGGCATATTGTATATAAATTGCATAGTACTGTGTAGTCAACGTTGTTGCTCGTGCCGTGCCTATGCATTTATGTGAAAGATTAAAAATGGCTTCGACTTTTTAAATGAGCTCACCTGGTATCTTCGTCATTTATGCATTGTTGATATTACTGCATTTTAAAGATAGAAATGTGAGCAAGGTACACTTTATCACGAGGGTAGGTAAGCAAACCTTGCTTGCATGGTCTCATAAATAATAATTTTCATAAATAAAAGTACGTATGCTCATTCAAATAGCCTGCTGGCAGTCTGCAAGACAAACAAACAGAGACGAGACAGGTGAAGGTGAAAAGTGTGTTAGTTAGTTGAATTCAGTGACTACATGAACACGCCTTATTTGGAAGAAGACAAACATTTTTATTACCGATATTTGAATGCACATTGCACAGGCACGAGGATATTGTGTTATATTTTTCACACTCTATCTTTACTCACAGCGGACATGCGTGCTTGCATAAGGTTTTCAAAATTAGCAGGATGCTGTTGGAGTTGTAAAAGTAAATATGGCTTTTGGTATAGGATTTTGGAATTAAATATTCAGGTAAAAAGAAGCAAGGATAAATATTTTACTGCCCAAGTATTTGTTTTGCCTTGTAATTCTAAAGTACATTAAACAAACCGCAAGTCATTGTTTGGGAGCATAGTTGATATCTCCAGAATACAAACTCCTCCATTAATTTTAACGTTTTCGTATGCTCAGTACCCTTGATTTTCATGGATTAGAATCATTACTGAATCATAACTAATGAAACGCTGTAAGGTCATTGTCATTGTTTTTAAAGGGACTGTGTATAAAATCGATGGCCAAAACTGCATTGTGCACATAGCATTTTGTTTGATTAATGCAAACGATTATTCTTATTAGTACGATTAATGTGTATTATGTTTATGCAGCAAACAATATAAAAACACGAAATTAGTCACAAATGTGTCCTATGATGTCTGACTGCACTGGTAGCGTTAATGGACTTCAATTGTAGTAAAATGCAAATTTTTGCGATAAACAAAATGTCAATGTTTACATGCTAGAGATTAATATAAAAATACATTTTGTATGGCTAGGCTAGGTTATGGTAATGTTATGTTTAAAGGAACATTTTATCAGCTCAGGTAAAGATAAGTTGGCAACTTAAAGTATGAAATTAAATTGCTGCAGCCACCAGCCAACACCACCATGTTGAACATGCTGGTTTAGAATAATGATTCGTTTTATGATTCTTCGCGCGATGCACTCTTACTTTTGCTGTATTTGTTTCTACTTCTGCAAAATTTCATGATACTGCTGCCAACTTCAAACTTGCTGACTCGAGCGAGACAATGAATGAGCATTTAAGAACCACTTTCAGTTTCAATTATGATCACTAAACTCAAATGTGCATCAGCGTCACAGACAATAAGTTAGATCAATCTATATACACTATCAAATTAATGTCTCAGTCAAAATCCGAAAAATTGCCCACTCATGTCATTTAAATCTTAATATACCTACAATATTTTGCTGTATAATGAGTTTTAGTAATTTCCTTAAACTGAACATGTTAAAGTGTTTAACGTTTTTTCAATTCATTCTTTATTTTGCTATTGTTTAAAAAGTTAATCCCTGTAACGTAAAAACATATCTCCAAAATATCGAAAAGCATATCCAGTTGGAAAACAAATGTCAAATAATGCAGCAGTGAGTTGGTATTTCATAATAATGACAAAATCTTCCCATGTGAACTTCAGATTTCGAAAGCAGAAATACAAATCGTAGCGTATACTTGACTTGACTTTTTCAAGGTGTAATTTTGTACAAAACTTAATAAAGCAGTATGTATAGTGTATTGATACGTTAAATTATCAGAAGGTCACGAAAAATGCTGGCTAAGTTGTCTCTGATCATTGTTAACCTTCCACTATATCGCTCTCTTGGCGCAAATAATATAAGGTCGCTTTCACGTCATGCTCTTTTCAGCCTCCAAAATTTATTCAAAGGATTTACGGAAATAAAATAGCACTCAAAATGTCAGAGTGATAGCAAATACGATGTCAAAACATTTCCATTGAGTTTTGCAAAGGTACAGATTGAAACCGTGTTTTATCAAGGAAGTAATTTTTATAAAACTTCCTTTAGCCAAAAGCCCATCCCATTTTCTGTGTCTATATGGAAAGGGTTGAAATAAAACAATTTGATCGTCTGAAAATTGGTTTGTACTCTATATTGTTGTGCTATGCATTTTGTTATCGTTTACATTGTCCAAGCAAACTGATTTTAAATACGATTATTATGACTTTGAATACAATTATTATCGAGGCAATCCTTCATTCAGCATGACGAATAGTTCAATTATTGTAGCGTGCTAATCAAATCTTAATCAATCAATATAGAACCGACTGGCATTCAATTTTTTTAGATTTTCATGAGTACATGGTACATATTCATAGTTTACTATAAATGAATAGTGTTTTTACAAAATTAACACTTTTCCAAAACACTGCTTTGCCTTATAACTTGTAAGTTTTGAGTTGTGAGGTTTAATTGTTACATAGACATAAATATATAGTGCGTTTTCAATACTACTTCCCTTATAGATACACGAAAGCAATCTTTGAATCTAAATAAGTTTAATTGACAATAGGGAGGTGTCTATCAAGATCTGAATTTGCTATATATTTTGCAACTCATAATCATTTTTATTCTGGTGAGCGTGAGTAAAGATAAAATGATTTAACTGATAATTCCACATTATGTATTCCATAATTTTATTCTAGAGTCTAGAGACTCTCTCATCTGTGCATACAATCTTTAATCTTTAGGAAAGAGTACTCTAGCACTGAATAACACTACTTGCTCCTTAGTTTTTAACATGCAAGTTGACAATGCACTTAAATACACTAATAAATAAATTATAAGTTGAAGTTAAAATGAAATCATCTAACCAAAACATGGAAAACTGATTCTCTACTGCAGAGAGTGATTTAGGTATTTGATAAAATCGCAAATTGATGTCCATGCTTGTAGATTATCATTTGCTAATAAATAAAGTGTGATGTTATTTTTATTGCAAAAATTTTGGTTCTATGCGTTTTAAAAGGTTTTATTGTTTAACTTGTTTTGCAATCTTCAAGCAAACAGTTTCTGCTATTGCTATTACATATATATCATTCATTCGATAACTTAAAATCTAGTCTGATTGTGAGTGTAGCCATTTCAGTCATCATTGTGTATTCGTAAATCAGAGGTGCTCATCGTCGGTTTGGCTGGTGAAACAATGTAAAAGTGAAAGGTTTTAAATGTTTGATTTGCATAATTGGAAGTAGCAAAACCTGCCAAAAGAAAAGTGCTTTCATAAGTTTACCAACATGTATGTTCTTTGAAAAAGACACGGTAGCAACTTTTATGTTTTAAATCAGTTGTCCTGTAGAAGTTCAAAACGCCACACGTAGTTCATACTCTGTCGAAGTGTTCACTATTCACTTGAAAAAATTCTTTACTCAATCTACATTAAAAATAACCATTTATACCTATGTGGAATTCAACGTAAATTGATTTTAATGAAAAAATGTACTTATTCATAAGGGGATGCAATTATTGAATTAAATTAGAGCGCGTTTTTATGTACTCCCATAATTTAATTGTGAAAATAACTTGTTTATTTTGTGATATACACTTAAAATGTTAGATGGAATAATGTTAAGTATTGTTGAAGTTCTAGTTTTTTCGCTCATTAGCCTTTAGCTATTTCACATTCCCACGACTGGGCTTTGGTTAAAGCGTTAGTGAAGAAGTATTTTTATCGTGTTGTTAAATAGAAGTTTTCACGAAAGGGAGTCGTGCTACATTTATAAAATGTGAAGCTATAACTATAAAAAAAAGTGTATGTAGGCGGTTTTACATGTTTGCATTGACTGTTAATCGCTAGCTAAGAATTTCAAATATACGAGCTAATTAATTGTTGACTGCTGGAGAAAATTACGATTTACAAAAGATCCAGTATTTTGTTAAGGTTTGAAAAATTCAAATCTAAGTACTGTACACTGTGTACCTATTACAGTTTCCGTAGATAGCGCAGTAGTAGGTAATGGAGCTCTTTTGGCGAAGAGTAGCGTTAGTGTTCATGAAAATAACGACAGTCCTAAATCTAAGATGAAGTTATTAGGTTTCGTGTAGTTTTGCATATAATTAAATGTTCAACATTTTAAAGCATTTTCTGCTTTTCTCTTCTAGGTCTACGGATAATCAGTCTTCGGAAAGTGGTGGTGGTGGTGGTATTAGTAACTATCCAGGAGGAGCTTCAGGTAGTGGCAGTGGTGGAAGGGAATCTTCAGCTCCAATAAATCAAGGTAAATCCAGGTAAATTTTATTTTAAGCCCAACCTCTTGTCAAATCAGTCATAGTTTTATTAACAAACTCATCATTCCGTCTTGTACAGGTCCACAAACTTTGGCTCAACAATCCTCAATAAACAATAATTTATTCATTGACGTGGATTTTGAAGGTACCGACGACACTATGGGGGACCTTCAAAGTCCACAGTATGTGAAGCGCACTGCTCACATGTTTGATTCAAGATTTTCTTCAGAGGTAAGTTTGTGTCACAGATAAAACGACATGTTCTCTGAGATTTGCAAGAGAATTGGTTACAATAATCAAGATTTTTTGTTCATATTCGTAGCCTGGTGCTAATGGTAATGAGAGAAATGGAAGGAATCCCTCCTACTTAAACGTATCGCGATCTGTCAGCGGCTACTCCTGCTTGACATATAACAACGGAAGTGTAACATCAGAAACAGTTACGAATAAAAGTGTACTGGGTAATGGAACATCTCTATTAACATCAGGCACACGTGTATCACCGGCTGCACCGCGGCTGAAAACAGATTTTTCCCTTCAATCCCCATTTACCAGAAATAAAGTTCCCAATACAGACGATGACAGCAGTGATCACAGCAGTAACCAGTCTGCCACATCCCCTCCTCCCTCTCTTCCTCCAATTCACACAAATTCAAGTCATGGGCGTTATTCTGACAGTCCATTTTTCCAAAATGGAATGAATCGTGGGGATGAATTAATTGATGATACGCCCTACATCCCATCACACGGGAAATCCTTTATAATGCAGCGTATAGAGAGATTGTATGGATCTGATGCGGTGTCAAACAAGAGTGTTGTGACTCGGAAGTCATCATCTCATGTAACAACTATCAGTATAACAAGAGAATCACCAACTCGGGGCAACGAAAGAATCATTCCGATTAAAGTAGAATCCAGAGAAAACCACCATAATAACCTATATAACAATGGCTGCACAACAAACAAGAATGAAATTAGTTTGGAAGAATGCGTTTTGGATGATGAAAACAAATTAAGCAACACAAAGAGTGCTGGAGTAATTTTGCCTATCATTCGCAGCAACGAAGAAAGCGAGCGTCGTGTTGAGCCATTGTGCTCTAGAGTGTCTGTTGACGACACGGATGAAGATGAGCAAGAGGACCGCAGCGCTGGAAAAAGGAGAAGTCCAAACAAAACGATGGGCCATTTGAATGGGAATGCAAATCGTTATAGAAATGATGAGAATAGACCTACAAATGGAAATGAGGGCGCCCTGAACGGTTCCACCGCTGGCAGTTTAGTGTTAGGTAGAATCATACATGCAAATGGAAGTAATCAACATGAAGACTGCACAGTAATGAAAAAATCATTATCTCGCGAATCTTCTGCCGGCTCTGATGATACAAACGACTGTAGTGAGAATTCCCTGGAGCTAGGTGGTATTTCATCATCTGAAGAGTCACGAAAATCTGTAGTAAAACGACAAGATTCCAAAGAGGAACCCCTGTATAGCACTCGTGGAGCAACCAGTCCAGTTAAGCCGAAACCAAAGCCTAAACCTAAAGATATGGCACTTTTAAGAACACTTAGTCGCTCACCGGGATTGAAAACCGGTACTGAAAATCTTGATAAGACTGCAATATCTTTAAGTATTGTTCAACCAGAGGCGGCGGCTGCTGTTTCTGTTAGTAAAATAGATGATAATAATACAATCTCTGCTGAAGATCAAACAGACGCAGCAAATTTTTCGACTTTGTCAGATATTAAAAACACTATTTCTACCGCTGCAGCAGCGATTTCACTTCCTCAGGGAAAGATTACACCGCCACCACAATTAGATAAAACTAGCCATAGTTCAATAATTGTGGATAAGGAAAATGCGCCTTCACAAGCGTCAGTTAAGGCTCAAATCAATGCTGAAGAAGCCGCTTCTACAACATCGCCAACTGTTAAAGATGGAAATTATTTTCTCAATGAGATGAAGAAAGTGACAAGTGAAATTTTAAGGTTTTCTGAACACGCTGCCAAAGAATTGGATACGATTGATCCATCAGAAGATAGAGCTGGTTGCATTCATGCAGCAATAGGAAAAGGCAATCTTTTGGTGAAAAAGAAATTCAAACAATTTGAGGAGCTATGTCTGGCTAATTTGGTAAGTTCCCTTTTCAAGAGCATTTGAACATGTTTCAAAGGTTGAAGTATTTACCTTACCTATTGTATGCTTATTTACGTGTTTAAATTTTAGAAAGGGGCTAGTGGAGATGAGCCTGAAACAACAAACGAGGATCTGGCTGGATTTTGGGACATGGTTATGATTCAAGTCGAGCAAGTTTATTCCCTTTTTGAAGACCTAAAAAAGAAGGATCAGGTAATGCATACATCTTATCGAAAGTTTTAAGTTTCTCCTTAACATTGTGTTTAAAGTATGACATTATCATGATTCAAAATTTTCCAGGCACCGGAATCCCCACCCAGGACTCCCGTGAAATCGAGCAGTCCTAAGCGTGTGCCAGCAAGTACATCTAAGTCTACTTCAAGAACAAGTGTTGGGGCTACACCAAAAGTTAATTCCGCAGCAGCTAAGGCTAGGTACTTTAAAATCGCTATTATTCTCAATGCCAGATCTTATTTTAAAATGTGTCATTGAATCTTCATTGATATTCATGCAGTCATTCCAATAATAAATCTTATAATAAACTCTATTTTCTTCAATTCTTAGGGATGAGGCGAGACGGAAATTGCTAGCTGAGAAAAGAAAAGCCATGAAAAATCAGATGCAGGAGGCGCAAGTGACAGAAGTGGCAGGTGAACCAGAAGCGGAAGTCCTAATTTTTGCTCCCGAGACACCTCATACGGGATGATTATATAAATGATGCTGCTCTTCCTTCACCCGTTACTAAACGGAGCTAATTTCCTAACATTTCAAGCAAAATTACAAGTATAGACTAGGAAAAAAGCCGATGAAATAACACTTCACTCTTATCAACCCACCAAAAACTCTGGTTTCATTTTTTGCTACAGCTAGTTTTTTATTCGTTGAATGAAGAGACAAGAAATCATTCCTTCGTCATCATATTAAGCAGTTTTACTTGTTCACTGGGACAAGCTCGAAAAGTGACAATTTTTTTTCGTTTTCACAAACTTTAATTTTAGGTGCGCAAGTCCCAGAATTAATCTACTTAATTACATTACAACGTTAATATTTTAACCAAATATTGTAAGGTTTTAGGTACTAAAATTTAGTCACTTCAATTTGGCTGAAATAGTTTTAAGTTATGAAATATGCGATAATCTGCGGGGGAAAATAGGAAAGTTGATGTTCAGCGAGAGATAATAGAACGCTATAAACAATCTCGCGCAAACACAATTCATTATCTAACTTGCTAACTATTCAAGGGAAATTAAGTATTCGATCGTCTTTTAAAAACACAATGTACTTAATTGTATAGATTTTAAGTTTAATTGTTGACAAACATATAATTACCAGCTATACCAATACCAACAACTACTGTAATGTAATTTATTAGTCAGTTATTATTATTTCTTCGTCACTGAGGATTTTAACCTT
The DNA here is from genome assembly GCA_034700605.1 of Willowsia nigromaculata. NCBI lineage: Eukaryota > Metazoa > Arthropoda > Collembola > Entomobryomorpha > Entomobryidae > Willowsia > Willowsia nigromaculata. Next base: position 25,295 of record JAQIXX010000424.1, on the reverse strand, counting down.
TTTGAAACAATTTTGGTAGTTTGAAGCAGTATTTCAGATTCAAAAAAAGTGAAGTAATTTGTGCAATGTGCAATCTAGCTCTACCAGATGTAGAAATTTTGTATAGTAATCTTAGCAGAAACCGACAATTGAAGAACCATTTGTTCAAACAAAGATCATTTTCCTTTTTGTATGTTTTTATAATTGAGGTGATGGCTCGTCTGTGTATAAAGCTCGTTCGTGTAAAAGCCTTACCATAAATTATGAGTAATGATTACGTTTTTGATTCTACGTTTTCAAATAACCAATAACGAATAAATAATAAACTAAATTGACCTCCACACGTTTAATCATTAAATCGTATCATCGTATTTATTTATTTTGTTCATGTCTTTTTAATTAGAAAACTCTCTCGTAAGTCGTAAGTATGTATAAAATAGCATTAATAGCGTGTTCTATCAATAAGGGATTTCTTAATCACAAAAATCAAATGGAATATTCTACATAGTTTAATTCCTGAAATTGTATGATAATGTAAATATTTGAGCTTCTCAACACGTTTTTCTCGTTCTTGCCATAATACATTACATATTCATAAAATGTATTAGCGTAAAAAAAAACTTTTGCTTGTCACTATTGGAGTATTATCTGATTATAAGAAACTGGCCTATTGACGATTATTCTGTTTATGGTGCGTTTTAATTAAGTTGATTATGAGTCATTTATCTTTTATAATTCTTAATTTTATTTAACTCGTTTTAAGAAGCGTTAGGGAGTTTCTAAAAATAGTTACATATTTTAGCGCTATAGAGTCAAGTTCGTTGTGCTGCTATCATTTTATTCCAATTGTTAACCAAGAATGTTGATAGGATCAGTTAAAAAATAAAATACATTGTGTTTATTTGAATTGTTCTAGCAGCATAATTGATAACATTCTCCGGTTAAGTATTATGCTAAAATAGCTAAACATTTTAATTTAACATGGAGGATACATGCTACCTCTTTCGGACACTAAAATGTTTACTTTCTTTAAGAATAGTTAATTAATAACTGTCGATGCGTAATTATATTGAAAACGTCATTTTGCATTTTTAATACAATAAAACAAATACTTACAAAAATTTAAGAGTTAGGGCTTCTGGCATATTTCAAAATTTCGGAAGGGACATAATTATGACTAATGCCAATTAATTGTAGTCTCAAATCTAAAAATGATAATTGGCGAACATGAAATATAGTCCAACAAGAAAATAAATTTCGCAGTCTTTTGATACAAATTGTTCTCGTCACAATTTATTCGTGATAGAAAACGAACGGGTTTATTTTATATGTTGTTATAATCCGTTATTTCTTATTTGTAGTGTCAATATCAAGTAACATTACTATTACTGCTTCTATACGATTCACATTCTGCTTGCGTCTTAACAGGTAACAGAGTTAATGTGAGAACGTTTGGAACTTTGTATTCACGATTAAATATTCGCTAGAAGTGTATCCGTATCATGGTCAAGAAAAGTAACTATCAAAATCTTTTGTTTTCACATGTGCTAACCACTAGCTACTTTGATTTTTGGTTTTTAAATATTGAATTTTGATGAAAAGTAAAAAATGAAATACAATTTTTTGTAGTTAAATGAATACACTAAAATATTCAAGTTACTTTTTCCCAAGTCATGTGGTTTCGAGAAAAATGTTCGTAAATATAACAAGAATAAAATAAATTACATAAAAGAAATTTGATTTTGTTTTGTTTTGTACAATTTATTGCATTTAAAACAATTTAAACAAGAAACGTGTAACTTATTGAACTTAAAAATATTGAATGTGTCATCTAATCTGAGTCATCTTTCGAACCACCTCCTCCTCCACCATGCTCTGCATTCTCTTCATCCTTTAGTCTCGCGATAATATTTTTTGCAGGGTTAAAAACTCCAAAGGTTTGGGCTCCACATACAAAACATTTTTGTGTCTTCTTGTAGTGTTGCAATGCACATTTTTCGCAGAAATAATGACTGCACCTATAACCCAAACAAAAGTCAAATGAATATTGAACATAACTATGCAGCTATATTAATGAAAAATATTAAGCTTACACATACTTTGTTATGATTGGATCTTTGAAAGATTCACGGCAAATAAAACATTTAAACGGCAATTCATCATCAGAATCAGGAATTTCATATTTGTCAGCATCATCGTCATCTTTGCCATACCGTCCTTCTGCTATCTCACGCTCAATTTGCCAGCCTGGAGAGAGAAGAGTAATTAATTAACCTCCACTTATGCAACAAAATCGACAGATTACCAAAAATACAATTTTACAGTCTCTTTTAATACTTACCAAATTTGTAATCGCTACGATCATGTAAAAATTTGCAGCTGTCTGTAACAATCAATACATAAATACACAATATCAATACAAAGAACAAGCAATTCCATGCACAATGTATAGATTAAACTTATCTGAAAAATATTTTTCATCTGGGTTTTTATGTGTAACTTACCACCAAAGCCACAAAATCCTGTCTCTTTATAATCTTTACAAATATCAGGTTGATAGTCCCATCGAACAGTTACACGAATGTTATCAGGTGCTCTGATGGGTCCTTTCCGGTTTCCTCCACTTGCAGCATTTCCCTGTACGGTATCCTTCTTTTCAATGTATTGGGCGTAGTTATTTAATCCACGATAAATTCCATCATCGGCTTTTCCTTTAAGTTCTTTATTTATTTGAAGAGATTTTTCAAATATGGCTTGGGCGTCCCGATCTTTTTCAGTTTCCGTTTCTACTATAGCAGTCGCTCCCATGTCTCTTGGACCCGTTCTGTCACCAGTATTCGATGATTCGTAGTAAACACCGATTCGGCTTTTTTCATCACGTTCTTTAACTTCCTCTTCGTCTTCTGAGGAAGACTCCTTTGCTTTCAGTTGATTTTTGACAGTCCTTCGGCCGCCACCAGTCTATAAAATATAAATGGTTCCTCATGATGTTTGTTTTTTATTATTCGTTAGTTAGGACAACGGTAACTGAAAAGTTGACATCAAATTCATACCGATTGCACCATTGGGTTAGATCGACGGGGCCTTTTTTCAACCCTCACAATTTGAGTTTCGTCCTCGCTGCTGCTGGAGGAAGCTACACATGAAAGATTTAAAAAAACATAATGAGTACCTTTGGTAATAATACATAATATGGTTTTATTCAAATGATAATATTAGATGTCAATGTGGCAAGTAGAGGTTTATGATTAGTTCACGTGAATGAATCATTGTACTCACAAGAACTCGCAGGTTTTTCTTCCCTCTTCCTCGCGTTCTGCTGACCACGTCTTAACGGTTTTCTGAATGAGAACTTGCAAGAGGGTCCAGGGGTTGCATCTTCTTTTTCGTCTGACATGTCAATTACTCAGTAGCTACTCCTCTAACTTTTGATCCTTCTCACTTCACCTTTCACAATCCGTGTGATTGATTGTCTTATGTAATTGTAATGAAACTGCTGATAGTGATGGTGTTTGCCTATCAATCCAACAGTAAATTCAAAATTAATGACATTCAACATTTGACTTTTGGCCAATCGTGATTTTGTTTCAAGGCTTAACAGAGTACAAATAAATTTCCTTTTAATTTATAACTGTAACTTTTAACCTCTTGAAATTGTTAAAACTTAGCAGCCATAACAAGCTATTACATTTAACTTAACTAACTGGCTTGTACTGCTTCAATGTTGATATTGTTTGTTGTATGTAAATACTCACTAACTGCTGTTTACGATTTTACGATCACTGAGCAGTTCGCGGTGTCTCCCATTGCCCTTCGCCAGCTGTGGTTTACTCGAAAGGTGAAGCCTTTGTTCACAAACCGACGCCTTTTTGTTCATTTTAGTATTCCTCAGTCTGCGTGCGTGTTTGGTTCCTGTATACCTGCCAGCGAACTACAAATGAATGATCAACGTTGAAATATGCTTCTCAGCAAAAAAGTATAAATGTTGGCAATTAGTTTGCTGATTTAGTGATACGATCCCTACCCTTAATCCTGATTTGACTCTCCTTCAAATGATTAAAATGCGATGCAACCCTCGATGCTTCATCTCCTCATATTAACATAAGCATTTTAGTACGAGTGCTTGTCATTGATATGAATAAAACAATAACTGGGGAAAATGAGACAAAAATATCTTAATGGTTAATGATAGGTTTCGAATTTTCCCAAGGTCAATCCGGAACCAACTATTTGTTTTTAGTGTTTCGCATTCTAAATATCCCCAAATAGAAAGAAAATTGTTTTAGCTTCGCTCTATTTGATTCATGTGAATTTGTACTTGGCTATTCTACAAATCTTTTAATCTAAACGTAAACTACTGAAGAATATACATAGTATGCTTTTTTTCTTCCTATAGTAGTAGTAGTATCTAGTCTAGACATGGATTTAACGTGAATAATTCAAGTATGACCTTTGGTTTTGCATGAGCCACTTGTACATCTACGCATATATTATTCTTATAGACAAATAGTCACTTAAGTCTTCCACCCACACTCACTTAACCTCAGTCAGTTTCATTCTCAGTATCATCAACAATAGATAGTTACAAAAACGACCATTTTGATAAAAACTTCGCACATAAAGCATTCACGCATAACGTACTACGTAGAAAAAGGAATTTCCCTTTTGAGGCTCCTTACACTCTTCTTTTTAGTTTTACTTTTATTTTTTCGAAAACAAAGAGACAAAGCAAGTAAGTATCTCTCAACTCTGGCCTACTGAGGTTTATCGATGCGTTTTATATCACACAAATGGTGAAAAAGGTTCATACAATCGAGTATTTGTAATTTAAGTTTACCTTATCCTGCAAAATATAGTTTAGTCTATAATGAGTAGGTACTTCCCATTTGTTTTCTAATTTTCTTTACCATATACATACATACAATCACTGTTACAGGCAGGTGTGCGATAATTTTTTAGTTTTGTGAAGACTCATCATAATATAATCATATTCGAGTCATAAATGCTGACAGATAAAACTGCTATATGCAGTATTAACCAGACTTTGAATGGGGGATGAAGAAATCCTTAAATTTTAAACGAGGAAGCACATAGAAAATGAAACAAAAGGGTTTCCCTTGCATGCAACTTTTTAAGTAGAATAGAGTGTGTTGTGCTAAAAAGAGAGGGTAGCATTTTGTTGCAAAAAGATGGTAGCACTAATAACAAGACCTTTAAAAGAAAGCCTTCAAGCTATATAAGCTCATCATCATATACAAGTTTCATATACCCCTCCCCCAAATATACGGGATGAACTCAACACAACGGCGTCATTAGCACTTAGCAGCAGCTGAAGGCAAAATATTATTATTATTATATGGCTATTTTGTTTCTATCCCTTGGGATTTGTATGAAATGCTATATCGATAGTGCCAATATGTAACTACATGAGTACATTGTTATAAGATGTTTTATCTAAATTTCTTATGTACCTGTTTGTACATCTGCTTTCAACCTAATCATCTTTACACTTCACTCATACCTACAGCTTTTGAAAAGGTATGACTAACAACTTAGGAACCAACAATGCATCATCACATCGATAAAGTATAGGTACATAGATACAGCACATAATATGCACCACCTACATACATGCAGTTATGTAAATGTTCCTAATATTTGTTTGAAAATACAAGTGCTCTGTCGAAGCCGAAGTAACATGGAATGAAAGAAGTTGGATTTTCACTGAAAATGCTTGTAAACCATTTAATGAGTAAAAACCATTACCCAACGAAAAAACTTCATTCATATTTTCCCTTGAGCACACCAAACCATAATAAGTATACTACTACAAGTGCCCTGCCATATAGTCATGTATGATACTACCTACATATGTAAAAGAACCTACTCAGCATAATGCGTGGTTTTTCGTCAACTGTAAAGAGGGTTACTCCATTGGTTACTTTACGATTACCAGAAGAGGGCGAAATACTAGGATTTTTTGTTGAAAATTGAGAGAAGGTAATATTTCTTCACACCAGCTCGTTAGTTGTTTTGACCGTGGATTCGTCATCAAAGCTCTTTCTCTCTTCTCTGGGTAAACCGTATAATGTTAAATGTACCTATACTCTACCCCATCTCTAACTTTTAGCATGAATACTTTTTATTATTTACATGTGCCACATGTGTAAAACGCTTTTTCCCTTAGATTTAAGCCTCTCTAAATAAAAAAAAATTATACATCCCTATGTCTATATACTACCTACATATATCGATATTCCTATTTTGCATCATCCCTTCGATAGCATAAGCTCAAGTCATCCCTGATTGTTTGCTATACACGAGGGGTACTACAGTTGTACGTGTTCTGATTCATTTCCATAAAAGCACGTCACCTTTCTTCCATCAGTTCCTTTGCTTCCCATCCAGTGCATGAATAATGCATTTACAATAATATGTAGCAAGAGAATTATTATGCACAACAAAAAAGAATGTTTTCGGTATTGACAACAATAAAACACAAAAAGGACACATACGCCACTCTAAGCAAAGCCGTTTGTTGTTCAATTTGTGCTGCTAGGTTGTGTTTTGTGTTGTTTGTTGGTACAAAGATTTCTTTACAAATACGCTTTATATTTTATGTACGACATGCTTACTCATGATATCATAGAACTCTGGTTTCGCTGTTTTGCGTGAGCATGGTTCACCTTTTCATTGGGGTTTTTTAGAGGATATTTATTCCTTTAGGGTGAATCAATGTCTATCTAATAAGTGAATCGATATTTTAAGGGTTGTTCTCATAAAAACAACAAGGAATAAAAAAGGTTTCAAACACGCTATTTTACTCTCACTACTTTTATTCCATGTCGTCACATCCTCTTTAAAAATGGTAAGTCCTGGCTTTATAGCATCTTCGTATTACAATGGCACAAGTTTCTACCCTTTTACAAGCTGTAGCACTGCCAAATAAGTAGATATGGGAATTGGGGCTTAAAAACACAAAAGGCAAATAAGGGAAAATACATCATCATCAGCGTTGGTTTTGGTTCCTTTTTCTTTCTAGCTGGCTAGAAGAGCGTTTTGTTCATTGCATTACGGACACATTGCTATTATAGTGGATGTGGCTCAATTTCAATAGCAAGCCATATGAAATGGGCAAGCTCGACCAAATTTCAACCCCTTCCTTTTTACCTATCAGTCTAACTATGAAACAGGGGTACACCTCGGCTTGATGTGATGTTACTATCATTTCTATCATTTTATCATATCTCATCATCATCACCATTATCACGGCTTAAAAAGAGGAACCATAACATCCTGTGTCTGTGGCACTGCTGCTGGTGCGTGTGTGCAGTTTTGTTGTTTTAATGATTTTTTTCTCAGTTTCCTTTCAAACGGGACAAAGTGAAGGACTCGTACATATTTTGCTGCTGCTGCTGGCAGTGATGTCAATGAGGAGATTATTTGAGGTGGTGCTTTAAATTAGGTGTATGTGTTGTTATGCTCGGACTGTCGTGAATTTTACATAGACAGAACCACAGGCACATGATTACCTATATAGGGCTGTTTTTTTAAATTGCTGCTGCACCCTATTTCTCATGATAACATTCAACATTGTGTTGGACAAAGTGTCACTCTAAATAAAAAGTTTGTGTTACGTGAATGTGTGCAAAGTACTTTGTCTGATTTTTAAGTAGCCTTCCCTAAATCGGCAAAAAATAGAATTTTGGTTGATGGATGGAAGGACACGAAACATGCAATCTGCAAAGATCACGAAGAAGTAAAAGAGACGCCAGATAAAAAAGAGTAATGGTGCAGCTGCGGTGCTATTGCTCATCTAGTGTCTCTGTCCCTCTCTCAACTCGTCAGTCATCGTCAGGGATAAAATAATATTTTAACAACAATAAAACCCAATAATAGACGACAAGCAAAGCCATTCACTCTCCTTGTTACGTTACCTATCTATAACTGCCTGTGCTTGTGTTATAAAAAAAGTATTGCTACACAGGTAGTACAATTACTTGTTACAATGCGTTAATATTAATAACAATCACGATATGAAGATAATACTGTGGTAGTAGTGGTGTATAGCACAATACAATATATTACGTTCCCAGTGTATCTTAAATGAAATCAACCTTATTCTTCTGAGTTTGCTCATCTCTTCTCTGCTGCTGTTACTTTGTGCACTCTACTATAAACATCAAATATGTTGCATTCACCTCTTCAGTATGAAACTCAAGTTAAGGCAAAAAACACTGAAGAAAAGTAGAGAAGATAGTACGCATGTATGCAAGAAGCTATCATCATGTGCGGTGGCACTGGTAAAACAAGATTCTAGTCTTTTTTCCATCATCATCTCTTAGTCGTCCTCAGTCTTTCCTTTGGAGTTGCGTTGGATTGTTGGAGGTTTGTAGTTTTGACTTCATATCTTTATTATTGTCATCATCAATTTTTTTCTTGCTTCTTTCTTCAATTTGTACAAAACGCTGCATATTGCCACATAAAAATTTTCATCATTTTGCACCTTCATGGTTAGAAGACGAGATATATACCTACGTACATGACAATAATACTTACCTACAAAAAAATAATTTGTCTGTGAATCGTGATCTCCTCGCCAGAAAAAGTATCCTTTTGGCTTCTTGATTGTTGCAAGCATTTTTGTGTCACTGACAGTCTCACTGTTGTTTTTTGTGCTGCTGCTCGTAGTAAGATTGCAAAATGGTACGCGAACAAGGAGTAAAATTGAAAAGAGATAAAATATTATACCTTGATGTTGGCTTTTCTTCAATTATGTCAGTGAGTGAATGTACATATATTCCCCTATAAAAATTTCAAGATATTTTAAGGCTCCGTTTTGTTGTTGAACGTCAAGTGCTTTAAAGCTTTTATAGGGATATGTAACCACTGAACACGAAGCAATAATGATAATAAGATGACGATATTATAATGATGAAGATTTTGAAGTGGATTAGATTGCTCTTTGTTCTGTGAATAGTCATTGTTGAGTACAGACAGAGTACAGTTTTTGTGCTTTACTGATGTTGCTGAGTTTTGAGTTGACTGTGTGTGTGAGAGAGTGAATTGCAATTTGTAATTGTGGTATTTTGGTTAAAAAAGAATTTGCATTGAGAGCAAATGATAATGATAGGACTTGCATAGAGGGACAATTCTGCAAAGACTCGAAACAGGATATATGGTCTCATTCGTTATGAGAATATTTGAAGAAAGTCATACTCGTCTTGTTTGATTTTTGGGGATGTTTATGATTTGGATGTTGCCTTAAAGTGAGTACTAATTTTTTGCGATAAAAAATGTATACTTGTTGTGTGCCATTTTATGTTAAAATAGACTACTTATGAAATTGCTGCGTTTATCTATATTATGAAGTAAGGTATGCTTCACTACCTAAGTTGCGTACTTTATTGACACTCTAAAAAAAGACATTTTGTCTGTGATTAAGATTGACGATATCTTCGTCCTCATTGCATTATTGTGCGAAAATCGTGTTGCTTTTCACTCCTTTGTTCGTCAACTGCCAGCTGTAAATATGCCTAAAATGGTGAGGAGTTGAATGAGGAGGATCGTATAATATGTATCAGACATTCAGACATTGTTGCTGATCTTTTTTACTGCCTGTATTTTGTATTTGTAAGTAGGTAGGTATCAAGTGTAGGAGGAGGAGGGCAGATAGATATCTTTGGTGCTTTATTGTCATAAGGAGAGTGACGCAGAGTAACATTGGAATTTCTCAAATATAAATCTAAAATGAACAAAGATTTGGAGGTTAAAAGGATGGGCGAAAATATGATTTTTTCAGTCAAATTCTACATTTTATCCCTGCATAATTTATGTCTGTTTTTCTTCGAGAATAGGCAGGAGGTATGATTATGATCACATCAAAGTAGAAGGGATAATAATAAATGTGCATTCTTTATAGGTATATTACCTGTTATGCACACATAAAACTTTGCAAAATAGCATCAGTCCTTTATATTCTGAAATTTTGTATTCTCAAAGTTTTACCTCTTTCTTAGTTTGCAAAATGAGTTGGCTAGCTGATGATTTTTTAATGATATTCCAAAATGAATATTCCCATGCTTGTCCTTCAACTTCACGACTCCTGTTGTTCTTGGTCATGTTGTTAGATTTTTTTTGTGGAGTCAGTCGTGTTCTTTCCCTATCTACCTCCTTTCTCACAAACATTTACAAACATTTTTTTCTTCATTTTCTCCAATAAAAAAACCAAGCGATCAAATACGCCAGCTACACTTGAGTGTAATACGGTAAACACTGAGCAGAACATACGATAAGCGTAAGCAGAAATGAAAAAAAAACTGCCCAGTATGTGCAGGAGACTAAACGCTTGACTAGTTTAAAACTACTTTAGAAGGAAAATGGAGGATGTATCATCGCCAACAACTCATGATCTTTCTGTTTAAAAATCTGCTAGACCCGCTAAACCTTTATTGAAGTCCACATTGCATAATATGCCTTGACGAATGTAAAATTTAAGGCTTTAGATATTTTGTTCCTCTATATCATCAAGCAGTCGTTGAATATGAATTTTTTGCTGCTTCATCTCATCCCATCTCAATGTCTGCCGAGTTTCATTTTGGAGTTTATTGCCATAAAATTGGATTTGCTTGGAGTTTTACATGACAAGAACTCTCATGAACACAATATCCAGTTGTAGTTGTAACTCAGAGGCATATAGGAATAATGAATTTTTGTTGTTTTTACGTGTTTTAAGAAGGGGTTTCGTAGACATAAAATGGAGAATAAGGAAGAATATTAAGTTAGTCTATGCTATCATGGGATTACAATTCGATATGGGGAATGGATAATGTGTAATGTTGGTTGATGGTCATACTGCTCTCTATGGTCTATAAGAACACTGGCTTCACATCATCTCCGTCCTTATTCTCAAAGTTTTAAGCTAAGATTATGTATTATTTGAGTATGATTAAGTTTCATGATACATTTTGCAATAGGATGTAAAATATGAGAGAGGAAGGCAAGCGAAACTTTTTTGTTGGTTGTTGATTTTAAGTCATAAAACGAAGGAACGTTGAAACGTCTTCGATTCATAAATGATGCTTGGTTCTCACAGTCATATTATCTCCATTGATGCTAGGTAGTGTAGTCAAGTATCATCTCATTTTCTCGTCACCATCCTTCCTTCGTGCTGATGGTTTTCTTTGTAAAATGGCGTTTGGTGCCACACACATAAATTTTTGTGGATCAAATTTGCTAAATAAATTGTACTCGACAACTCGACATTCCTTTTGACAAAAAAAATCCAACATTCCCCGCTGACTTCTGGGAAATAGCTTCCTTCTTCTTGTTCCATTATTGTGGCTCTGGTAGTATCATTCTGTAATGATGCTTGTATTATGCTGATTATTATATAAATTTTTGAAGTCTCATGTATCATATTCACATGCACGCGTGTACAACAAGTAAAGTGCTGTTGCTTGTTGTTGCATGTTCCTCCAATCTTGGCAATGGTGTTGATCATGATGATGATGAGCAATGCAATGCAACGTTGGTATTCTACAATACTTGATGGATAGATTAAGGAAGAACCTGAAAGAAACCACCTGTATGTGTGTGTTCAATGTTCGCAAGAAACTTCAGCAATCTTTCTTGTTAGACCAATTTTTTGTTGTTAAATAGAAATGAAAAAGAAGCATGAAGAGATTACAGGGCGAATTCTCTATTCCGTATTATTACAACACATTAATCTGAAAACGTCTTCTTTAACTGTGTGAACGAAAGGGAACTGCAGAAAACTTTATAAAAATACTGCGAAATTAGGCATTTAACGCCATTATCATTCCTGTCTTGCGAATAAGTTCCTATCATTAAAGAATCGAAACCGACGAAATCTCGTGTATTTTATAGTTATTATTATAGGTGCGCATTTTTACCACAGCACACTTCATTTCAAAAAAACAACCTTTCTAAATTGTTTAGATAACTCAAAATATAAGTTGCCCTTTCAATAGTGATGGGTTCAGAGACTCAACACTTGTGAGAAAAGAATATGCAATAATGCAAGCTTGTCAAAAGGACATGAATTTGCAATATTTCTTGGATGACAATGGCTATTTTTCAGATCAAGCTGAGTATTAATGCCAATTCCACAGAATATTTTTCCGTAATAATATTGCCACTTTTACGATTCGGTTTTGATCTTTTATGACCACCATAAGAAGTCGTTCGCCTAAAACATTCCTATAGACTCCTTTAAACCCCATGCATATGTTATTATTAGGTAACTTTTTTGCATTCCTCATTTCTCTATCAATACGACAAGCATCTTTTCTTCATCGCTCGGGATGGTTTTATACCTGTTTGTAGAGAGTTTTGACCTCTCCGCAATTTTTTTTATTTAGTAATTCTGTGCATTCATAATTGATGTTATGAGGTATTATATGCAGGCGCAGCAACCAGACAAAGGACACTTAAAGTATGGATTGTTTGATGCATCAATAATAGACAACATCTGCGGTTGTACATGTAATTTTTGTTGACTTGTTGTTTAGTTGCATCTCCTCTTTATCCTTATCTTAATTTGATGCCGTAGAAAATGAGAGCCAATAAGATTTAAAAGTGGCAAAGCCAGATGGATGAGTCCATTAGTACACCTTCCTAATTAATCTGGTCAAGGCTCGTTTCTTTTCATCGTCTATCTGTTGTTTTATATTCAAGTTCATGTAAATTAAAAGACGTCTACCTGAATGGATAAAAAAATTACATCATTCCGTTTGAAAAGCAACGAGTCGAGTCAGTGAAAAGACCAACACTACCTTAGAAAATGAAAAGGATAACTGTTGGCTGGCACAAGGGATTTCAATCCTTTTCCATGATTTTACAGCATGCCTTTAAAACTGCATCAAAATCCGTTTGTATAAAAATTTAGCACTAGAGCGTAAATTATTTTGGTAAAAAATACATTCAACTCGACTTCTCATCAGTCGGAATTATTTAACAAGTGCATCCATCAGAACGTTAAAAAATAAATAAATATACGTTACACTCTTTTTTCTTCGTATAACAGAGAAAAGTGCATTATGACAATGTGCTCAGTTATTGTATGAAATCACGGAAAAGGAAGTAAAAGTTTTGAGAGTAATAAAATCTTAAATGTTATTGCTCCTGAGCCTGAGTGTAAAAACAGCTCTAGAGAAGGTTTTGGTGGATTGCATTGTAATAATTCACAAGCAAATAATTTTAAGACTTGCGAGAGTAGATGTACAAACACTCGAATCGATTGAGAGTTCACGTTCACACACTGTTTAACAAGATCATAAACATTTTCCTTTTACAGAAAATAGGCGTAGCTGCAGATGGTAAATAGAAAAACCTGGATGCATATGTCATGCATTCTCTTCTATCGGATTAAAGAGAAAATCATGCAGATTTTTATATGTGACTCATATATATGCACATCTTGAGTTGATTCTATTAATGAGTGTTTTGCGCGAAACTGGATAATTGAAAATGAAAAAATTTATTGCGGCTCTACAACAAAAATAATGCAGACATGTTTCTATTAATTAGTACATTATTTCGTCATTATAACTTTCCATATAATCACCCTTATAATTACCCGATGAAGAAATGAGGATTCCTGCATGGAACCTTTCATGTAATAAAAATACGCAATAATACATGAAGTGATGCTCATTATGTACATGTCATGCTCAGAGATAAGTATCAAAATAGAAGACTTGAATGAAGGTGAAGTGAAGGTGTTACCGGTAATAGTGAGATAACAACGAACATGAACTTAAAAAGCTTTGAATGCCTTTTTTTATTTTAGTTTTTTTCACTGCTAGTATTAGAATTAGGTACATATTGCATGCTTGTCTGTATTAAACGTTATAAAATCAAGTGATGCTCGTTCATGAAAAGAACACGGAAATAAGGAAGCATTTTCACAGTTCATGTTCGCTTTTTTGTTTGCTTTAATATTGGCAAGTCAAAACCATGCTTGAAGGTATGAATATGAGTTTGTTTGTTCTCATGTTCTTTGCTGTCATCATTGTATGAATGTATCTGTAATATGCCTGCATCGCATCTAGGAATAAAAATCGTCGAAAGCGAGAAAGAAACCAAGTTTTATAAGTTATTTACCCGAGGCTAGAAAAAGCTAAAAGATAGTTGCGAGTAGCATTGTCGTCCAAAATGATTACGATTGAACATGCGAAGCAATAATATTGAGGAGAGTACTGCTCATTCAATAATAATCTCGCGTAGTACACATTAGTCGTATATCTTATACTTTCTGGTGGTTTGAGTAATCATTGCTTTATCAAATTGTATCCAAGTCGAAATTCAACAATAAAAGTTGCTTTACCTCTCGTCTCTGTTGTTGTCGTACAGCTTATTGAGGGAATCCTAGAATCTACAATTCATTCATCATGGAAAACAAATATTTTATCAGTTTGTTTTATCAGCATCTCCTCGCTGAATAAGCCGCCCAGTTTTGCACTTACTTAGGTATATCATGCTATTATCATACTACCAACAATATACCTACATCTTATATAAATCTTTATAGTTACATTGATTCAGCAGGAAATTAGAGGGTTGACAGGCTCATGAATACCAAACCAAAATCATCATCATCAATAATATGGCTTCACTATCTTCAATCCAATCATTTGTAACGGGATATGATTATAATTCCTTCGAGTTATTAACCTGGGCGCAATACTTGAGCTCTCAAAAGCTATGGCTCATGCCTCTTTCGTAAATACGTATACATATTTTCGGATAAAACATTCTGCTATTCTGCTTACCATTATCTTTTGTCGTGCAATGTTGTGCATTTTTCTCTATTTTGGATGTCCTCAATCTCCATCTAATCCGCGAGCGAAATACGATGCGCACACGTTTTATAGAAGGTTGGCAATGTTTTGCTCATCATCACACATTAAAAAATTAGTACGTGACAAATTAAAGTTGTTGTAACGTTCTGATGAAGATAAGGACAAATCGACACAGCCCTTTTAAAGCCACAATTAACACTATAGTATAACATCATCGATGCTCCCCTAAAGGCGATAACAACGCAATACCAACAATTCCCACCCAGTTTCCTTTCACACTTACAATTTTTTTCACATGTCTTGCACCGAAGATGAGTTCAATGATGATACAAGCTTTAAGAAAATTAACAGCTACTGAAATGTAGGCTGTGGCTGTACTGTGTAATGGAAAGAAAAAAATGACAAAATTATGTAGGTATTGTTAAAAAATTAAAACAATTCGTGATATTTACGTAATTTCATTTGTTTTCGTTATTGAGAAGGATATATCCTGGCATATCGGAAGTACTTGGTAGTGCTTGTTTTACTGTTGAGCTCATAGGGCTGTCAGTTTATATGCTTTCAAAAAGCAATAAAATTTCTCAGATTTGCGTTATTATTTTAACGATCTATGAAAGTAAATTGTCAACAGGAATTTTACGAGCATTTATTGCAGTTGATTTGTACAATAAAGCAGGTGGTAAAGTGTAAGACTTGTGCTATGCTGGTGGCGCTGCGCTGGTGTGATTTGCAAAATTCATTCGCATCCATTTGAAAATGCTATATATGCAGTAAATGGCAAGCCATTATTATTACACTTATTAGTTGTAACGACAAGTTGTTAGAAGTTAAGCGTTTTATTGCTGTTTCGCAATTGAAGACGGGCAGAATTTTTGTCTTCCTTTTTTGCATTCATAAAAAAGTGAAATCTCATTCTTGGTTTTCATAACTCGCAGTTGCAATTTGAAATGGAGTTGTAGCCACGAAATAAGTGTATTGCAAAAGGAACCATGATGATTCGTGCTCTTATTTCACATACCACTTACACCTTCAATAATGGCTATGTATGTACTCATGAGTAAAAACCTTCTAATTTAAGTTTCACATCTTAGTGCTCGTCTTCAAATGGCTTTAATCTATATCTTGTCCTCGTCTCTTGCAAAATTAATTTATAACATTTATCGATGCGTACGACCACTGAATCGAGAGTCATTCATGACACACGCTAATTGGTGATTGTGAAGCGTACGCATGTTTAAAAGAGGAGGAGAATATAACATGTTTTATTTTGACAATAACGATCCTAGTTTAAAGTGTCCGAAGCAAAAACATGATGTTGATATACACTAGAGCTTAGAGTTGTAATAGTCCATTAGGTTTTAACATTATAATATTAGTAGTTGTGATTTTGTGATCAGGTTTTCTTTTTTGCTTCCGAACTTAAATGCTGATTGTGCCACTGGTACTAATGTAAATAGGACTTTAGTAGAAGCGAGAAGTTTTAGTGAAATTCTCATGCCATGATGGATTCAGTTTTATAACTATTTTACGATTTCTCTCATCCAACTTGTACTTTATGTAATGTAACCATAAAATGATAGCTGGTAGATTGGCTGGTTTCAAACCCTACCGTACCTAACATCTTAACAATCACAAAAGATTATTAAGGAAGTACATTTGGAAGTGTAATCACTGGTCATTCAATATTAAAGTGATTATCTTCAAAAGTCTCATATCCGATTGTATGTTCTCGCCAAAATCCCACAAACAGCAAGCGTGTGCCAGTTTCGTCAATTTAATACCGCACTCATCCAACATGTATCGGTGCATGGTGGATCTTACCGACAAATTTGTTAAACTGCAAATCGCCTACTCTCAAATTACAATCGAAGAAAATTAAAGCCTTACTGGTTTGAAATTCCATTGTTGACAGTGCTATTGTTAAAATGGGTACAGTACAATGGAACATTAATACTTTACTTATCTAACAGTCAAATCCAATTATTTGTGGCAATAAGTTAGTCCTGCATATGACATCACAATATTGGTGTCAGTAGCGGAGGAATTGTGCGTACGTAACTCAGTGAGCAGTGTCTGAGGAGTTGTACATGATTTATAATAGCATGTCAATCATCACGGAATATTAGTATAAGTTAATCATGATATAATGATGATCAAAATATGTAATTTCTAACAATTTACTTGTAGCTTTAATAATATATATTATGCGTAATGCGACGTTACGTGACAGGAATCGGTAACAATAAACGGTTACAGTAAAATAATGGCATGCCTATTGCACTGCATTTCGCGTAGGTATAGTTAAGAAAACACACTGATGATGACTGATGGAAGATAGAAGATTGACTTCTACTGACAACTTTTACTGATTATGATAATGATAAACAACACGAAAGGGGCAACCTTAAAATGATGTATCCCTTAGACAAGAAAAATGCAACGCAATCAGAACAGACACAGTATAAGGTGCTCTACTGCTGACTGTTTTTAGTGCAAGGTGCAATGATACAGAGAATCATGCTCGATCAGGAACTGTTAAGAAAATGCAAAAATATATATAATGTATATAAAATTTTGTTAATCGGAACATATAAACTTACTATTTCGCATAATAATTTTCTGTGATTGATCGATAGAAAACTTTATGTTTATTTTTTCTGTTTCGCTTTTGATTTCACTTGAGATAAACAATAAACAAGCAAAAATGGAGCATTTACGCAGTTTGCGCAAATTGTTCTTTTGCATATTATGATGTTTGTACGGACGACAGACAAATTCGCAAGGTAGCGTATGCACAATTCTCACGGAAAAAATAACTAGTATATATAGTTAACTAGAAAAAATGACAAAGGCATATGTTGAATGTTCTACAAGTACATGATGAGCATTAAGTAAGTACCTACAAGAATTAATTAGGTAAAAAATGCATAGGTATGGTGAGTGATGCACAGTCAGTTACTACCGTCACTTTTCATTATTTAAAAAATCATTTCTTCTTTTTGTAAAAAATTGGAGTAGAATGTTGTCTTCAAAACCGGAGGTGATATCATTCATCATATCAGAATCACAATAATGTGTGCATTCACGATTCATGCATGCAACCCTTATCAATGCTTATCGCTTCTGTCTGCGGTCTCTCTGTGTGTGACGCATGCTTACTTTGTATGCATCGGCGTGCTCTGTATTGCATAGATAATTAACTTGCACTAAATCTTTGTTGTTGATGCCTTACTTAACTAAATATATACCTGTGTGTCATGTTTGATGATTGATGATGAATGAATAATGAGGAATCATAATGGGAAACCGTTTCTGTATTTTAAAGGCGTATGTATTTACATGTGCAAAAATATTATGCTTGAGTTAGTTGCATTTGAAAACATATTTGTTATCAAGTGTAGCACAGTAATCTAATTCTAGTTTGCTTGTATGATTTTTTTGCAGGTAAACAGGAAATTAAGCAAATTTTCACCAACTTCTATGAAACTTCCGTCGATACCAAGCAGACTCATGAAATGAAGCCTTCCGATATCGTGGCCGTCAGAGAGAGTTCATTCAAATGAACATATCAAAATCTGCGACAAACATATTTGGTCGTCCTACGGGTAAAATGTTGTGCCTTTTTGCGTCAACCTGCTGTGCCTATTAACTGTATTTTTTTGCATCGTTATTTTTAATTGAAGAACTGAAATCGCAGTAAAACCTGACGTAAAAATAAACTCTAAAGAAGTAATGAAGTTGTTATAAAGTGATGATCTCGGGCGATAAGAAAAATTATGATCTTGTCAAAATTTGAACTTCAATGGCAACGAAATACAAATTTACAAATAGTGAAATTCGTCAATTTAGACTTGATTTGAATATTTACGTTGCAACGAATTAGATTCATGCGAGTGATATGCTACATTAATTTGCTTCAGTGTGTCATGTATCAAGGTGTACATCTTTATATCCACCTACTTATCCCAGTGAGATTTCAACCTTATAGTTCGAATAGTACTTGATTCTGGTTTGTTGTTGTGGGGTCAGGTCATAAAGCCATAAATACTTTATTGATGTGTTAAGAAAGGCCAAGAAATTTCAGACCCGTGTCACTTCATCGAAAATATACACCTATAAGCGTTTACAGTTACAGTACTTGCAGACAGCGCAAGCGGAGATCTGAAAACTTGAAAATATACCTAACACTCGTAAAGCTTAAGATGAGAAGATAAACAGTAATTATAATAATGAGCCACAGGTGAAACGTCTCTCCGCAGCAACTCTAATAAAACAACCCAGTTGACGCAACGCTGTTTTAATGACAGCAACTGTTAAAGAAATCGATTGGCAAGGAAAGATAATAAAAGTTGACATTTGTACGAGTGGAACATACAAAACTACAAAGTTACGAAAATCAGGTACACGAACGTGAAGAAATACGATCACCAAAGTTGTCATTATGATAAAGACTTGATGGATGAACTCTTGAAGACAAAAAATATATAATTTCATGAGAAGTGAAACTCAATCTTATTGAATCGGATCAAAACATCATCATCGTGTATTTGGCCACAACAAAGATTTTTAGTGCCTTTAAACTGCCTTTTCTTATCAAGATATATATGAAAATTCACACAGGGTGGCCTTAGTCTGTAATAATAATTATAGCTAGTTAAATTCTCATTAAACTGTGACTGCTCGCTCTTGTGTTTTCGTCGACAACTGTATACAGTGCCTTTTAAACGTGCCGTCGTGAGTTTCACCACTTTCATCGAAACATCTTTTCAAAATATTTGCTATTTGATTGTGAAGATTGAGATTACAAAAAGTTTAAAATCTACGAGCAACCTATATAAATAATGCAGAATCGATTGAAGAAGCAAAAACAAAAAATGTAACGGCACTTGTGTATCGAGCCAGAACAGAAGAACTTTATATCTCATTGTTTCATGAATTTTGCATGTCAACAACATCATCATAATGTAGTTGTCATTTGATTATTGCTTTGTTTATCGCCTCTCACACAGCGCATAGATTACATAGAAAAGGCCTAACCTACCGTACTGCATAAATACGAGAGAAAGAGCATTTACACGGCATCGCTGACAATTAAAAAAGATCCTGTCAGCGCCGTCCCCTCCTAATCTTTTGTCAGACAAAATGCACGATAAATGCTCGGTGTGTGCTTGAGTAATTTTTTTGATGTGATGAGTTAGCCCGTTACGTATGTTGTGTGATGCTATTGACTGAATATGCTTTAAAAACAAGTTCTCAACAATATTATTATTTTAAAAATATTTTAAGAAGGAAAATGAGATAAAAGGAGACGATTAAAAAAAAGATAGTGATAAAGTTAACTCCTGGTGGTGTGCAAATAGCTGTGCGGTGCCTTTTTCAAGAAAAATAACATGAATCCATAATCCATTTAACTGCACTATTGCTGCAGTCACAGTGCAAGGGAAGCTGCAATTTCTGATGATGATATTATAATGATGATAATGACGGTGATAATACTGATTGTCTTCTTGTATAACAACTACTGAAAAGCAAGTAGGAAAGAATCACAAACGGCAGAAGCTGCACCAGCAACAAAGGACTTTTGTAACAAGCGTTTTTGCTTGAATGACGCTACTGAATGGAATAATCAGACTGTAGAGTACAGTTTTTTAGAGAAAAAAGTCAGTCAGTATAGTTCATCTCATGATGCATTATAGTTTTTCAGCGTCATCATCAAATGGTGTCGGGATGTTCTAAAGGATTGCTACTGCTGGTCGTGCATTGCATTGTTGTGAAATGCTGAATGGCTGTATAAAAAGTTTTTGTGTGTGCTCACGCTGATATCCCGTAAAAATAATCTCCGCACGACTCCGCGTGATATTTGTTTCATCATCGTCACACTGATCACCCCCGTCAACTGTTGAATAGTCCGACATCTACAGTGAAAAACAGCCATGTTTCATGCCTTGATCACTGTGAAAACATTTTATGAAGAATGGAACGTTTTGAAATTCTGACCAGGTACTTACAAGACAAGTGCACGAAAGTAAACCTGAAACAAGCTTGAAAAAGCACAGTTTTGTATTATGCAAACATTGTGGGTTGGGAATTTGAAGCGTTCGTAATGCCTGAAGGGACTTTTGACAAGAGAAGTTTCGTGTTTGGGATAATGATGCATTTCTAGCCTGAAAATATAAGCATTGATGCCGATATGCTGGTTTAGTTGTGAATTACTAAAACTATTACAACAGAGAGGATGTAGTCGTATGAGTTTAAATTAAACAAGGAGTTCTGGGTAGAAACGATTATATTTTTAAAGAAAAAAATGGGTCTGAAAAGTATTCCAGAGGATGCCTGCACAATGGCGGATATAGCACCAGATTCTTTCCAGAAGAAACCGTTATATGTCTGGGTACGTAAGAAGATGCATTGATATGCATTTTTTAGGTTCCTTAGAACCTTTTTAGGTGAACCATCAGAATATTGAACCAAACTTATTCGTTACTTTTTTGCAGCTACGCTCATTTGCTGGAAGGGAGCTTGATGAGGATGACAGTTTTGCAAATTTTGTGTCTAGCAATGCGCTTACTTACGCGTTGGAGTACATGTGAGTGAAAAACAATTGATATCTTCACATTCATGATTTTCATATCAGCTAATAAAAGCTGTTCATACCCATCATGGTTGGTTTTGTTCCCATTTTGAACCTCAACTTTTACTTGATCTGCAGTGGAATTGCTTCAGAAAATGAGCAGTCATCTCTCCACCTTTCCGCAATATTTGATGAGGAGAGTCAACACCAGTCCCGCAGCAACAAATATCCGTCCCACTTTGAGTCTGAGACAAAGAGTCGGATACAACAACTCAATCGTGTTTTCGTAGAGCTTATCTCTTATTATGATTATCACCACGGTCAGATCGTTGCCATTAAGCCTCCTAATACCGTCCATATTTCTTCATCATGTCATCTTTGTGGTGTAAGGGAATTCGAGAAATTCCTGTTCCTTATCATGTAAGTTACTTCCTTAATTCCTTCATAAAAAATCAAGTATCAAAACTAAAATACAGCGATTTGTTGCAGGGGTGCTGCAATTCAAGGGACCCAGAAGCAAGAAACAATAAAGAAGATTAAGAGATTTCCGCAAGAAATACAAGAGAGTTTAATAAACTGCATCAAATTGGTATGCGTTGCCATCATTCTAACAATATGATTTTTAGCAAGTAGATTTTCTGTTGTAAAAATGATCTATGACTTGAGAGAAAAAAAACTTCATATCAATTTAAATGACTTTCTTTACATTCCTCGAGCGTACACGATAATTAACTTTTAATCTGTTATTATTATTGTATTTAATTAAATCACCATTTTTATTCTGTTAACTGCCCTCAACTTAGATTGCGGATAGCCCTGAGCTTATAAATATAAAATCATGGCAAGAATTTCATGGCTTAGAGGAGGATGAGCAAAAGAAAACGTATGAAAACCTGTTGTCTGTAATTAGAAGATTGCTGATTGAGCGAAATGAATCGATACAGGTAAAAAGGGTTTTTTGATTATAACGTTTACATTGATTCATTGTAAAGCATTGTTTTTCAGGTGAAAGCGTTTGAAAAAGGTTTATTGAGTAATGAAAAGTACTAATCTTTTTTATGTTTTTCATCCTTTAATTAAATAGAGTCAACTGTTGTCAGACTATTATGCTGGATTCATGAACTGTAGTCAGCGAAGAATTTACGAGAACAAGGGCTATGGAAGCTATTCCGACGCAGAAAAATACTCAGATGACAGCAGAATGAGTGCTGCAATACGACAACTTCGTGAAGAGCTGTATGTATTTTCTAATGGAAATGTTCTCCAAGATTTCATAGATCAATTTAACAAAAAATGCAAAAAAAAACTGGCAAATGCTGTTTCAGTGCTGTAACAAGTTGATTTACTTTATTTTTAGGCAAGTCAAAACAGAGCTGCTTCAAGAATGTCGGGAAGAGTTGGAAATAACCAAGTACCAAGTTCGCGAGTTGGAGTCGGAGCTCACGGAAACGCAGATAAAGCTTCGTGCGTACAAAAAGGCAAGAGATGAGCTGGATGTCTTGCGAGAAGGCCAGGAGAAGAATTCTCGACTAGAGTCTGAGCTTCACAGATTGAAGAACAAACTTGAGGAAGCAGAACACGTTTATGAACGTGTTGAAGTTTTGGAAGTGGAAAATAGGCAAGTTCAAATTGAGTTATGCTCTTGACACCATGCTTCGTATGACAAGCTTAAAATGAACACTTGCATAATTTTGTAATTGAATGTCAGCCACCGTTTTGTAGCAGACAAAAAAAAAATGAAGAATGCGGAAAGTGTTTTGTAAAATTGTAACTGAAGCTTATATCTATCCATCCAGTGATATATGTGATGCTATATGCTTCATGGTTTATTTTTAACAGGAAACTCCAGATACAACATGACTTACTAGTCGACCAAATTAGCTTCCTCTCATTGGATCGGCCTAGTTTAGACAGTATAAGTGGTAATAGCAATCTTGGTTTCGTTCCAAATCTCTCTGTTGATCTCGACCGTACACTCACTAGGGACGAAGATAAATTCTTTGAATCTGATGACAATGAAGAGCCTTCAGTAAAAGAAAAAATAGTTCTGGTCAAAGAAAATGCGTCAGACGAAAAAGAAGATGAGACCTCTAAATTGGATACTTCAGAGGAAGAAAATGATCTTAACTGCAATGCGGAAGAAGTTCCACATCTGGAAATTATTGAAGAGACAAGCATCCTCCCCGAACAAGATCTTGATAATTCAGTTGAACAAGATTTGGATTTCAATGCCCAACTTTTGAAAAATGAGACTGAAGCTGACGCAGGACCTCTAACATCGACTCCAGTGGCATGCAAACAAGTTGAGCAAAAATCTCAAGAAGTACAAACTCCACCTCTCGCTGTGAACACAAAGCGAAAGAAGCGATCAACTATGTTCAATGTTAAAAGAACGAAAAAGCCTATATTAATACCCGTCCTACCTGGACAAAGGCTTGTACCGGTGATATCTGAAGATGTGGATGGAGATAACTTAAAGGTATGCACGTAAACCCTAAACCTTTTGGTATGGAAGAAAATGTTTAATTGTACAAACTGCAAAGCGTATTTAAACGTGTTGTAATTTTACAGGTCCTGGAAGAATCGAACAGTCCTGCTATTAAAGTGTTCAAAATTTACAATGTAAGTAGGCATTCCGTAAAAAAGCGGTCTTCTGGAAAGCCAAAAAAGTTCAAAACTCCAAGTGGGTAAGTTGTATTCAGGTTTCCACTATATACGTACTCTTACAGTTACTACGCATGCATTACATTAGTGAGTATTAAATCATTTTTCACTTATCACTGTTTCAGACGTCAACTGAATGAGAAAAAAGTTGTGCCAAACTTGGACATAGGCCACGAAGCCGACGAAGAGCTAAGTATTAGTCCAAACGGTCCCAGGAATGATTCTGATCTAGAGTCGAACATCGAAGTGAACGGACAGACTGAGAAACGCACCACAGACAACGAAGAGGTATTCTTTGCCCCTGATCCGGGAGTAACTCATCCAGAGAATTCTCCTGTCAAGCCGCCCCAGGAAGTCCCAGAGCTCCCTTCAGTTGTGACAAACTATGAAACGACAACTGCCTTTCCTGTTACAAATGGTGTTCGGAACACGCACACAGTTCATCATGTCACATTTAGCCCCAATGACATAACCCTTGGTGGTCAATCTGATCAAAGTGGAGGGGAACATCACAGCAATCACCTAACTATCTATAATCATCATAACGTTAATAATAACAATAACAACACCATTAAGGAGTTGCCTTTACCAGCAACGGTGCAACTACCTCTGTTACGGATTTCAAACGGTGTAAACATAAGTTTACATCATTCAGACACTGAAGATGACGATGATGAGATAGGAAAGAGATTGCGTTCCGCATTTAACGTTCAACTGCAACATCAGCAAATGAATCAACACCCTCCTCCTCTTCAGACAAACGAGGGGCCTTCAAGTTCAATTCCAAGTGGTCCATTCAATAATAATAACGACAACGAATTTAATTTAAGTGATTGTAATATTCAAGTCAATCTTAGAAATAGCTCTGTGAAACCGGCAACCGCATTTATTAACAAAATATCTTCTCTGGCAGCGTCCAATAGTTTTGGAGGAAGTGGGGGTGTAGCTGGCGGTACTGGGAGTGGAGGCATTCTTCGAGGCACAGGAAACCCACCACCGGCAATGAATTCCACACATCCACAGTATTACCATCAGGCATCGAAAAAGGTGGTTGATGATGATGAATGGCAGCAGTAAATAAAGGGTGTTAAAAAATTGAAGTGCCACATTCAAAAAAAATTACGCGAATATTTTATTGGTTTTAATAAATTCGAGGGTGCTGTTTTCAAATCTTTTGTCAGATTTGACCTCTGACCCGGGGGAGCGCCCCCTTGTGGGACGCTTTTATCACGAAAAGCAAAATTAGCCAGAAGGGG
>JAQIXX010000423.1:0-61308 GCA_034700605.1 Willowsia nigromaculata | reverse complement strand
GGATAAAAAGTTAGCTTAAGGACAGGCATGAGGTTAGTTAGCAGCTAGGGAGTGAGCAGCCAACACAACATCATGTCATGCAAAAGTATCAAAAGCTGGAAAAGCGAAATCCACTAGTTCTCCAGACGAGTACCAAACCAAACGAGATCTCATATCAAATCAAACGCTTTTTTTTCTTTCGGCATTTTTTTTCAGCTTCCAAGACGTCCTATGGTGGCGGCGGCGTAAGGCTGTAAAAAAACTATATCTCATTTTTTTCTAGCTCCCCACTTTCCTTCTGACTTTCACTTTGGAGAAAGCTGAGAGAAAGGGAGGAGGAGGAGAAGAAAGAGAGAGAAGAAAAGTGAAGCTGTCGTTCTGTCTTTTACGGAATCTCTTTTTGCAACAAGCAATAAAAAACATTTAGTGACATCACTTGCCAAGAAAAAAAGATATTTCTTTGTGCGGACAGAAGGGGTTAGAAAAACTAAATATTTCTGTATAGCCCCTCCTGTTGTTCCTGTCATCAGTTTGTCAACTACTGACCATATAGATATATAAAAAAAGTAATTTTTCGCCCTTTTTTCATCGATATCATCGTGTGTGGTCGTGTGATATGGATTGTGTTTAAGTTGTGGTAAGTGATGTTAAATTAAATAGCATTCATTTTCTTTCCTCGTGAAAGCGCAGCACACACCAACAGGCGAGCCATGAGAGAAAGCACTCGACACCTTGTTTTCTACTTGTTCAAACACTTCTTTACACGTTTCCACTCAACTTTTCTCATTTATTGATACAAATTTTTTCTGCTTGTCATTTGCCACCATCAGTTCCTTCAACACAGGTACATATTATATTTTCTCCAGGAAAAATAGTGTCTTTAGTGTGGTGGACTGGACGAAAAAGAAACGCTGTCTCTTCTTTTGACACGTACACATGTCCATTGTGTCTTTGTCTTCTTGTGCGAATTAAGCTATTCACTAGACAAAGTGGTGTTAGATTTTTATCCAAAATTGTGTCTCTTTTTAGCATGCATTTAAAAACAGCTATCAGATTTCCAATTGTGTAGAGAGAAAGCTACAAAGAAAGCCCACCAACTTTCTCCTAATTTATTATTGCATAGAATATGAACAGAAATAGTTTGGGTTTCGTGTGCCACTGTCGTTTGTAAAATCAGCGGTTATTGCAAGTGTTTCCCAAGTACTTAGACTAAGCACAGTGGTAAATCCTAATGTTCTCCTCTTACGTAACGATTTTAAGTATCAATTATGCAGGAGGTGGAAATAAACCAAGTGTTCATACAATAATCATGTAATCATAATCGAAATAGATTGGTAGGTTTTTATTGTGCCCGGATAAAATTTCATGGACTCGTTTACTCTACTGTGCACTTGATATTGAAACAATTTCTTTTTGGACAATTGCAGGAGTTTGCAAACACGTAAGGAAAATAATATATAGTCTATATCTTGTAATTATTTTTGTTATTACCAGCTTGTAATTACCGACCACGCTGCTTTAACTGCAGGTTTGATAACACAGGGAAAGCTTAAAAGAGAAATGCGAGGTGTTTTGACGGAAAAAGCGTTTCACTTTACCCCGACGTGTTGTTCATATGAAAAAAGTTCATTTATTGAGGGATTGGATCATAAACCATTTTTATTCATTTCCGAGCAGCTTGTTTAATTCATTTTTTAAAGCTATAGATTTATTATCATAATAATGCAATTATTTAGCTTTTTAAAGTTTTATAGCATGCCTTCCGGTTGCTGTTACGTTTTTTTGCGAGTTTTGAATGCAACGGTACTTCAGAACAGGCAGTACTTCTGCGGTTGGATGTTTGACTCGGGGAAAATGAAAAATGTATTTTGTAAAAATAGGTCAGAGCCATTGGATTTTATTGCAGAAATTTTGCAGGCACAATATATTTTTGCGATGCAAACATGTACCAAGTCTTGTGGAAAAGTGAACATGAAATGATTGACATGAGGATAAAGTGCATGTAGGCATATTTGGACTACAAATTGAAGTAGACATTGGCCCTGGTCTCTGGTCTGGTCATAGGTATTTCCATTTCTTATTGCATTGTGTTTCTTGATCCATGTAAATATTGTTTATGTATCGTGTATTTTTTATGAATTCACAATCATTTTTTATACTTTATACCCACCTATATTTCATACTTTTCTGAGAGTATGCAATATAAATGATCATTTCTCTTGCTATCCAAAGAATCTAAGAGAATTGCGTTTAGACTTTGAAAAATTGAGGTTGGTCGGCAGAGGAAAAAAACTATTTTCATTCCTGATTGGGGTTTTCCTCTTCAATGTTACCTGTGTACTCTTTTGTGGCATGTTTCTCCTTTAAAAAAATAAACAATTCTTTATTATATTACGTGACTTCAATTTCAACACGACGAGGTCAAAGCATGACCAAAGTTTAAATATATTGTGAGCAGCACGTTATTGTTTTCAAGTGCCTCTTTGCACTTTTTGAATAATTAATTAAAAGTGTGATTACATCGGATTCTCAGATCCCCTGAAAAAATTGCTAGTTTCAATTACATCAATTATCAAACTAAAGACATGCTCATAAAAACAAGATTATTGAAAGGACATGGGGTTTGGAAGGTGCTGAATCTTTTAGAAAGATCAACCACAACATGTCCATTCAATTTCTATTCTTTTCAAACCACCACCACAACACTGATCTGTTCTCCTCAAAAAGAACAAATAGATATAACATGTCCAACAAGCAATACAAATGATAGGTATAACTCTTCCCAGAGAAAGTACAAGAAAAGCACATAAAAGACCATCGGTTTCGTCGACACATTGAATTGCAAGTTGTGTGTGTAAAATGTGTGGTACATGAATTGGTTGTCGCTTTTATTTTTCTCTCTCATGGAAAACTAGAAAGGAGGAGAACTGGATATGGATAAATGACAAACACATCTAGTGAAACGACGACGTGGGCAATTGGCCATACATGACATGAGAGTATAAAAAAAAGTAGAAGAAAATACACCTTTTTTCTCGCTCTATTTCCTGCACTCTTTTTTCTTACATTGGTTGTTCCCCTCTCCATCAGATATCCTTTTATATTTTTCTTTCTCTCTAAAAGGCTGTACAACAACAGAACAGACACCGAAAAAAACTGCCGTTTTTACAAGAATCAACGAACAAAAGAAAAACTCTATTAGACTTGAAAAGAAAGGACAAATTCCTTTTAAAATACTCTCGCTTCCGTTTTTATGTCATCCTAAGTCTTTCCCGTAATGTTTATCTAATAGTAAATTGACCTGTGACGTACAGCAGAAGAAGACGGAGAAAGCTGGAGAAAACCACAACTTTCTCTTTTTCCCCTCAAATATACACACAACTTTACACAAAAATCCACCTCCACACTACATTAAGTTTTGTGTGTAGGACAGTAAACGACAAGTATTGTTTAAAAATACTGGAGAAAATACACACACACATTTTCCAATATGATCATGTCTGGAGATTATAGAATAGAAAGAAAAAAGCTATTTGCGATGATATCTACAATCATTATCGACATCTTGAGTGTTAACTGGTGAAAGTGTATATGTGGTGGATTGGAGTTTACGTAATGGTCGGAAATGTTGTGTCATTTGCTGGTGCAGTATAAATGCAACCGCGGAAAGAGACTTTTTTAAGGTTAGAGAAAAATGTTAACTTTTAGAATGGGAAACGGGAAGAGGAAATCTACCGTTCCTATTTTTTATCGTTGATCAAATGGAGAGATAACGTAAATCGTCAATGGTGTTGGGAGGACAGTCACAGTTTTTTTTATCGTGTCTTCCCACCTTCTACGGAAGTGAGAAAAAGGTAGCTTTTATGGGTAAATCAGGGATGTATATAGTTAGTGGATGAGTGTATGGAATACATTTTTTTCCAGTGTTTCACAGCATCTCCTCCAATTTGGGAACTTGGCTCTTTGTACTCCAAAAATTGTGTGTTTGCGTTCCTTCCTACCTTTGCTGAAATGGAGGAAAGAGAAAGGAGAAAATGCTGACGTTTTTGTATTACGATTTGTCTACTTGATTCATTTTTATTTCACATTTCACTTTTTCCAGTTTTTCCTCTGATGTCTCAATATATCTGGTCATGTTGGTTTTTTGACGTTGTATTTACTTTTTTTGTGGTTAGAATTTCGGGGAAGAGAGAGTTGTATAGTTGTACCTGAAATCAAAGTGAAAAATTGTACATTACTATTATTATGATGTTAGAGTCACTTGATGTATTTTTCTTTACCAACCATAGAATCGACATATTTTGCACCAGAGCATGTTATTTTTTCAACGATGAAAAATTGTTCGAGGTGAAAGGTAAAACTTCAAGAAATAGAAAACCAATTCGGGCATAAAACCATTATTCTATTGAAGGTTAAAGTTTTACGAGAAAAAATAGTTGGTTTTTTTTGGTCACCCGAAAATTAAAACGTTTCAAACTGAAATTGGATAAGATTGTACCCAAAGGTATATGACCAAGGGTATGACCTGTCACCTCCACATAGCTCACAGGAGAATAAAACAGTTTGAAAGTGGACGATGCTCGTTCTTAACCCAATGGTACATATATATGTATGTATACTTTGTAACTAGATACCTTTCACTTTTGGTAAGATGATCCTGCTGGTTGGTTTGTTATCTTGAGCTGGTTTCTACAAGAAAGCCTTAAAAGCAGGGAAGGTAAAGCGAAAGTGAAAGTTGAAATCGAATATGTCTGCTAGGATAGAATTTTGATTGTGTTCAGATGAATATATACCTATACCGGTTCTAAAGTGGATTAAAGATGCTAAAAAAGCTGCAAAGAACTGAAGAGAGTATTACTGATAGGGTTGTAAAATGTGCTAAAGAACTCGTTGACTGGTCAAAACATGAAAGTAAAAAGTGGACACATCATGAAAGTAGGTATTTTTTATTTGTTTTCCCCCTCCTTCCCGATTTAGACCACTTTTTCTATAAGTATTGCATTCCAGTCTGGAGAATTTTTTTTACTTCTAGAGTCTTTTTCAGAGCACCACTTGGGAATCTATCATTTCTCCATCAATCTCTTTCACACAGAGGTAATACCAGTTGATGACAAGAGATTTGTTGGTAATCCGGTTGAGGACTGCTGTCGAGCTTGCTAGTATACTTTTTACGCTTCTTTCTTCTCCACTTGGCAAGTTTATATATACCTACTCAGGGATGCACCACATTTTCATGTGCTCGTTGTTTGAGAGCAAGTAAATCACTATCCGCTCTGCAGAGAGAGGAATTGTGATAGAAAATTGCACAGGCTGGGTGGACAAGTGTCTTTTCGGTTTTACTACTTTTCTCTGATCTTTCCAGGGATCATGAAACTAATCTCGTAAAAAAAGGACGACAACTTGCATCGTGCATTTTATGCTCATAACTTTTGAATTTACACAATTGTTTTATATCTTCCAAGAATACCAGAAGATTTCTAAGATCTTAGGTGATTCAGATTACCTACGCACAATACTCTGTACTATGCATATTCACTGCATTTTAAAATTACACAATATTTTCTTTGCATGCGTAGTGTTTAATAATATGTCAATAGCAAACGGATTTTTTTGCAATCTTTTTATGCCTAAACGGCTGGTTGGTCTGGTGAGTCTAGACCAGTCATCCTGACGGTGACAGTCCTTCCCTATGCCTCCAGCAGGCAGATAAAACAGTTTTTTTCTATTGGCTTATAACCATCATGGGTTTTCACTTTTCACTATATTTTTAGTCATACTTAAGCAATTGGAAGCTAGTGTTCCTTTTTCACTTGAGAAGCGTAAAAAGATGATGGCAAGGCTATAACGAAACCAGGATCACAGTCCATTACTATATACGCTAATGATTATGTACCCTCCTTCATTTTTAGCACCATGTCCATGTTCTTAGCTTCATTAAAGCCATTAAGACAAAAAAGAGAAAGTGAGTGACGATGAGTGAAAAGGGATTTATTCGAGACCACACATTAGTCTATTACGTCCACCAGTTAAACAGTATATGCAAGAGAAAGTTGAAGAAAATGGAATAACGATGTTTGGAATCTTTGAAGTTTACCAATATATATACCTATTTTAGCTTGTCTCTCAATTTTCATTTTGAAATATTAGTCCCATCACAAATTTTTCTCTCAAGTTCTATGCAAGAAAGTTCAAGAAAAACATGCTGTCATTTTGGTCAGAAATATTAAGTCTTGTCCAGACTGTTCATGCTTTAAACTCATAAATCTAAATCCGTTTATGCACGCTTCACCATATTGATTTGAATTTTTTTCAGTAATAAAATATAGTCATGTATGAATGCACACACGAGTATGTTTGGTTATTAAAATGAATAACTGTGATTGGAGGCAGACACGCGTGTCATATAAAAATCTATCATGGGATTTCAGATTGCGTGTGTGTGAGTGTGCTTTCATTTCCAACAAAATCCCAGCTTTTAGCAAAGTGCATTTACTTCATGTTTACCAGAAAAAGTGGCAATTTTATTTTTTAGAGCTTAACCAACAGCTATTGAACTTGTCAGCAACTTATTTCTTAGCTTGGGTTTTAAAAAATGGACACAAATAGGCAATAGTCGTTTAGTAGTCAGAAAAACTTGTGCAGAGACATTCTCCCATTTGCTTACTACTCTCTGAAGTTTTTTTACTACTTCCATAACTGTGACGATGATGATGATCATCATCATGATGACAGCAAATGCACACAAGCCTGCCAACCACAAAAAGCCGCAGAAACAGGATTACTACTCAAAAGGAGACTTTGAGTCGTATGGCCATATGAATGCCAGTTATTTTCAGTTGTATAATCCGGAGATTGAAATTCTTACGGAGTACTTGGCAGGTTCCCCGGAAATCAAACATTTGAAAATTCATTTTAAGGAATCAGAAATTCGAGGAATTTTCCTCATTTTCTTCATGTTGATCATAAGAGATTTTCTTTTTGTATCAGGAATGTCCTTGAGAAGATTTTGGGATACCGAGTGTGAAAAATTTGTAAGAATTTGCATGTCCGGTAAAATCTAAGAGCACCGTACTTTCTCCAGTGGCTGCTCACTATCCCATTTCTCAACTAGTTCGGCACAGTAATAATGACGACATTAGAAGATCTCTGGTTTTGGTCGGGCCATTGGTTTTTCTTGTTTGAAAAGTAGAGAGACACACATATACACACACATATAACCATTTCCACCGACAGTAATCATCATCATCAACATTTTCCCCTCGCCACTGTTACTATTACCGTTAGAAAAACTATTTTCAATTCCTTACTCATTTTACTGATTCCTTGTAGGATCACCGAGAGCGAAAGAAGTGAAAGGGGGAAAACGACATTGCCACATGTTAGCTGCTGCTGGTTTGGTTCGGTTACGTAATAAATGTGTGCGCAAAAGTCTACCTACACAAACCCCCTATCCATTTTCTTCTCCTGCAGTCCACATATACATTTTACATCTTTGCCAACAGCATGCAAAAAAAAGTTGTGAATGCTGAATACATTCATAATCCATATTATATTTATGTTTCAAATGGTAGTGCGATAAAGAGGAAAATGGCATTGAAAGAGTTTAGTTGTTAGTTCGTGTGTTCTTCCTCTCCCATCCAGCCTCCATTTTACGAGCTTTATTATTCAAAAGTGAAAAGAAGAAAAGGCAATGGAGAAAGCCGGTATGGAGTATTTTCTAGTGTAAAGATGATGAAAAGAAACAAGGAAGTCTGTTCTGTACTACATGAAAATACACACAAAATCGTGTGTGTACTTTAGAAAATATATCTAATCCTTATTATCTATTAGCTCAGATATTCTTTTTGTTCGAAATTTTGTTAACCAATACTTCCAAAAATACATCTCAGGATGAATATAAAGCTGTATAGGTCAAAGTAGGTAGTTTGCTTTAACATTTTGTAATATCGCTGGCATTCCAGCTTTTCTTCTTCCATTTACTTTTATTATGTACATATGAAAGTGCTGAGAGGAGGAGGAGGAGAGAAAAGCGAGACAGTTTTTGGTTGTAAAACTGGCTACAGAAAAAAAATGTAAGAAAGTTAATAAGCATGTATACGAGACGTAGTAAACTGCACATACAACTTATATATAAGTTACACTAGACGGTATCTATATCACTTACTAGTAGACAATAATATTTTGGGACATACAATAGAATTGCTCAATTTTTGTTAAGGACAATTGCAGAGAAGAAAAGGACAAAAGTATAGATATATATTCTGTTTTCCAGCAAAGTTTTTTTTACTTCTAGTGTATATCCTCATATTATGCTCTTGTCAACCGAAAAGTATTAGAAATCTCTCTTTTCTGTCGGCCCATCTCTATCTCTTCCTTGCCAACCCTTTTTTCCCTCTTGCACTTTGCTTGAGTTTGGTAGAATAATAGTTTAGTTTGACAATTACGATTGCTCCTTCTCCTATACTACTTACTATAGAGTTTTCGCCTTTTCGTCGACCGATATTCTCTCCAACTTGTAGTAGTAGTTTTTTTTCATGCTGTAAAATGCAAGTATGCGACTCGGAGATATGAGAAGATGGGATAAGTATGAATATTATGAGTTGTAGTACTGTAGTGAAAACTACAACTTTCTCCACTAGTTATCCTACTACTCCCTGACTTTCTCTCTCTGTACTTAACTCATTGTCGTAGTAAGTATTTTTTACAACTTCTGGTACTACAAGCACGAGTACTCACGTTACTACTACGATTTCCACTACGATCTCAAAAAAATACTATTGAGATTATACTCGAGGATGATTCGCCTCTTAAAAGAGATAACATGGATTTTGTGTACATGCACTTATACACGTAGCATTTAACCATAACAAGGCTACTACTACTTTCTCTACAACTATTGCTATCATCATTATCATCACTACTGTGAACAAGAAGAAGAGTAAAAGTTGGAGATTTCTGCAACTCTTCTCTTTCTCCAAATACGAGAGAGAAAAAAATCGGGCAATGTTATAAATCCAGATTCCGGCCGCTCCTCTTATGTATAAATATTCTCAATGAGAATACTTTTTCGCTCAAGTTTTTTTTTCTCTTTTTTCTTCTTCCATGATCATTAGTTATAAGTATATAGGGAGAAAGGAGATATGCATAATAAACTTATCTATAGTGGCCAAACAGATAGTTATAAAATGCAGTTATTTTACATTAAAAAAGGGAAATGAAGATGTGGAGAAGTATGTCTCTCTCTACACACTAGTCTTGTTGAATGTACATATATTCGTCATACATTCATTTCTATTTACTTGTTACTTTTTTGGCGAGACAAACTATAGAATAATTTTTTTTCGGGGGTTTTGTGATGATATGGTAGTGCAGTGTAAGTAAAATTTCGTTTTGGTTGCATGCTCATAAATATATAGTCTTAGAAAGAGATTCGATGCATACAACTTTTTGTTTCAATCCTTTTCTCTTTTAACAATGTATAAACGTTATGCATTTTTTCGTAGGATGGTACTACTCACAAATTGTACTTGGGTCTTTTGTCTGATATTTTGCTACATTGGTTTTGATATTTTTGCAAGTTTTATACTTTGACTGTGTCTTCACTGGGCACAAGGAAAATGTTACACAAGTCTGCTGGCTTTTCTTCTAATTCCTGAACTTTATGTAACGTCCTTTTTTCTAGGCCAGACACTATTATTCGGGATTCTACAACAAAGTACAAGTATGTAGTGCTTTTGTCGGGCAACAAACAAGGTTTTATGTAGAATCTTTCTAAATACCGTAAACTTTCTTATAACTGCAGGAGATCTTAATTACTTCATCGATTTTTTAGTCCTCAAAAGCCGGGCGTTGTCAACTTCTAAATCGTAAACATTAATTCTTCAACTTCCATACTCACCTCTTGTTTATTTGAGGGTAAAAGTTTTTGGGAGGGACTCCTATTTAAACATTTACGTAGCATACATATATTCTCCAATGAAGTACAAAAACTATACTATATATGTGCTTAAGCATAGCTTAAGCTTATATAGTCGCCGTGTCCTTCCGTTCTTCCTCCAGCAAAACTTGCTTCAATTCCATTTATCGGTATAATGTACAGAGTGCAGACGCTTAGGTTACATCATGGCAAATACCAGTGTGCCGCCGCCGACGCCTCACTGACAAAAAATGTTTTATCTGCCAAGAAGACCAACAATAATAACATACACATAGAGAGAGAAGAAAAAACCATGTCTAGAATGCATAAAAGGCATACCAGTGTTGAAAAGAGAATGGGATTGAATAAGTTGACTAGTTATATGATGATGATGCACAGAAAAATTCTCGTGATTCGTATCCATACGCTTATTATTACAGTTGACCGTTGCAAAGAAAAAGGGAGGAAAAAAGATGAAAAAGCTTTGGACTCGATATCAGATGAGAAAGCAAGATTTCCGTTGGCTTTTGCATAGATATTTTCGTTTCACTTTTGCTCCACATCACCTATTTTTTCCCCTTTCATTTCCTCCCACATTGCAAGTTCCTTGGAATCCTTGCGACCTAGAAATGCTTGTTTTATATATTCCCAATGTTTATTTCTTTACTGGTCGAAAACTCTCTCTTCTGTTATTATTATCATTACTTGTGGAGTTTTTGTCTAAAAGAAAAGGGTTTAGCATTCATACCACGCAATCTTCTTCTTGGTTAGAAAATAACCAAAGGAATGAGTAAAGAAGGCTGACAAGATGTATGTATATTTTTTCCTTGGTTGTTTTTTAGCAGGAAAAGTAGCACAAGTGCATTCTTTTGTAAATGTGCAAAGGTAGCAAAATGATGTAAATAAATGATAGCTCTGGATATACACACGGGGCTCGTTTTACTTACGAAAAAAAACAGCACAAGAATGTGTGATCATTGCTTAGTCTATGTTGCGTGCACCCAGAAGATTCAG
Organism: Willowsia nigromaculata; assembly: GCA_034700605.1. NCBI lineage: Eukaryota > Metazoa > Arthropoda > Collembola > Entomobryomorpha > Entomobryidae > Willowsia > Willowsia nigromaculata. The sequence continues at coordinate 50,399 of JAQIXX010000423.1, read as the reverse complement.
AACGAGTGGGGGAAAGTGGGGTTAAGAATGTTCTGAATGCGAGATTATCCATTCCCCCAGCTATATATAGGATATATTAGATGATGTGTGCAGTGTGCATTGACTGTACCAATTTATCAGAAAAATGCAACGTGGTTTGGTTTAGAGGTAAAATGGATTGCAGTTTTTTCCTCATTTGAAAATGCATGACTTGAAATTCACTGGAGGAGAAAGTTGTGTGCATTTTATTTATAAAGGAATGGAGGAAGCTAGAGGAGAAAATAATGAGTCCCCAGCGTTTGCACTGTACTTTTTCTCTGAATATTTACAAAAAAGCATTGAGCAATACCGGAAGGACTGAGCAATAAACGCAAAACATTTGTTTTTATATTTTTCAGGCCACAGCTCGCACTTCCGCCATTTTAACGCATATGGACACTGAAGCAAAGAAGGTCATATAGCCAACATATGGTGAGTATTTTTCGTGGTTGGTAATAATAACAGAGAAGATTGCGAACTAGACGTTAAAAAAATCATAAACAACTGTAATTGTATGTCAGTAAACTGCTCTGCACAGTTAAACAATCGTCGAAATAAAGCCAATCAAGATAGTGTAAAGTTCAAGATAATTGCATCGAAAACAATGGGAAATCCTGCTAGATGGAAGTGGAAGTGTTTCACATTGCCCCATGGAACACTAACCTGCATTATCGGAACCCTCTCGTGTTTACTGGTCATCGCCCAGGTAAGCAAAACATAAACTATTTTATGAGCCATAAAAATCTCCATCACACACACTCACTGCTTCATAATTACCGTGTAAAAGTCACTTCTAATTATTGTTTTACCGAAGCCTTCTAATTTAATTTTCTCACAATGCGCTACACTCCATACTCCATGTAGCATGGCATTAATTGAATATGATCAAGAAATTAGGTGAGAATTAACGGAAAAAATGATGATATAAAAGCTGAGCCCTATAGGCTTTCATACATTTCATAAACGAATCTTCCGTTAAAAAACAAATAGACAAGAGGTCCGAATAAAAAAGCGGTCCACGAAGCATATGAATTTTTCTCATATACTTCATAACTCTTATCACTGCTACATTCCTTTTTCGTTGGCACTTCTCAAAGTTTTCCTTACAAGAGCTCCAAAAAATACCGACGAGGATGCTGCTGACAAGAATTCAAGATGAGCTCATCATCATCTCATGTAGAAGAAGAGGTAAAAGTGCGAGAGAAGGTGAGAGTAAAAAGGAGAATTCACTTGACTTACATGATACGCAGTGAGTTTGTTAAGATTCGCCGTTTATTTACTTTAGTTGTTCAGAACGTGGAGCAAATGCTGGAAATGAGTTAGGAAGAGGCATGATGAGATTTCTTTTGAGGAAAAGATATCGTATCTCTGATACCTCTGACATTTACACACATGTGTGTACATTACGAGCTATTATTGAGTGTTTACACATTTATATGTTCAGGTGTTCTTTATATTATTTTTTCTATATGGTTGATTATATATGGACATATTTTGATTATCCAGAATGTACAAAGCTAGACTCCAATTTCCAGTGAATTCTTGTACGCACTCAACCAAAATTAAGTAAACAAAGCGTTCTTAAAAGTGTACATCTGCTGTACATACAATTTTTTATCATAAATAAAAGAGCGTTCATCCTAATATACCGTCATTTATTGAAGTATGAGCTTGAAATGAATCTCTGCAAGCGAACAAGCCCACTTGGTATCAAAACCCATCCAATGACTGTCATCCGATTTTTTCTATTTATGTAACGGTAAATGCTTTTAAGGCAGCCACTCAATATTCATACTGTTGATTGTTGACGTTTTCTCTAATTATATGCACATAAAATTTGAAACTAACCGTACAGCTCATAGCCAGTTACTTTCACCGAGATGCTGTCAATAGTGGAATTTGCTACATTCATCATTCACACCCAAAATGAATGAAAAGTTAATGATTCCGGATTAGATCATTATCTAAACATGCATTAAAACTGCGTACAATAACAAACAAGCTACGACACATTTCTCCTCCTCATTAATAAACACAGGAAGTGAACTAGAGATGTTCGTTTGAAACTAAACTCTTCCTCCGAAAAAGGGTTGTTCCACTCAGAAGACGACGCAACTGAAGTTTCCATTTTTCCCCCTACTTCTCCATCATTTTGTTTGTCTACACACGCGTTCCTAAATACATAAAGCATGTTTAATGTATGCTTGCACACCTCAATCTTTCACGCATTATATATATTTTTCCTCAGCGAGAAACCATTAGAAAGGGTTTTTTGGCCCGCGGTGATTGTGGTCGAAATGGGATTACTTTGGGAATTACATGGTTCAATGATGTAGATAGGTGGTGGTGGAATGAAGAGCATATAAAGTAGCACACTTTTCGTAAATTTTCCGTATATAGAGATTCAAGTAAACATAACAAAACCATAGAGGGTCGGATAGTTACATGACACGTTTGTCTTGCTGCCAGCCCCGGAATGTTGAAGTATCAACAACAAAATAATCTCGAGAGAGAGAAAGAGACTTTTTTATGCTTGAATACTGCTAAACGGAAATGTACACTTCATGTCAGTTATGTTCACTGCCAGTCTTGTTTTTCGAGGATAAATAGACAAGTTGCGAGAGTATTATCGGATCAGAGGAATCGAGAAACATTTTTTTAGCTTCTTATATGGCCACACTGCTTAAAACGGCCAATTTTACCGTTTGTTGGAGATAATGCTATAAAATAGATTGTAAATGTATATTCAGCACCTTAAAAATAAAATGGTTGGAGGGGAAAGGAGAACATGAGGTTATATTGAGTGTTGGGCATGCTCTATTATTACCTGTTCTGCCATTACAATTTACATACAAGGCAATTTCGAGTACATAAAAAATGCGGCGATTGTTTCATCAGCTCATCATAAGTTTTCATTTGTGAAACTGTGAACATGTGTATCTGATGCGTCATCATGCGTGTATGAGATGCTAAAGACGCTAAAGAAACGTCAATATTGTTGTTCGTACATGGGGAATAGTTTGTCTTGGCCAATTTACGACTTGTTTTATGTAAAACAGTCACTCACCTTTACTTAACACATATTGCTTGATTGCAGGTGAACTCCACGAGTTCCAGGGGAAGTAATACTGCACATATATTCTCAGTGTGTGCCATACCAAAAGATCATTCATACAGGTGTGCAACCTATAATCAAGCTAGGAGAATAATGGCACTTGAAATTTCATTTTTATATTGGTTGGAAGGTCTTCGCAATAATCTATATTAGCAAGTTGCTTTTAGGGGTGCAAAGTAGTTGTAGCATTGAAAAATGCAAATTGTTCAATTTGCAAGTTCAAGCATTCATATTAAAGGTAAAAGATTTTAGCCACTATACACAGAGTATCCAAATACCTACTTCATAGCAATGCAACTACTCATTTGTCATTTTGCGCATTATGTAATGTCTTCAATATTAATTTTTGGCAAAAATGGTTTTATGGGTGCTAAGAAATGTTGGATTTGGACTCTATTACAAACTTTCTGTACCAAATTGCTGAATACTTTAACGAAGATCCATCGTATTCTTCCAATAGTTATATGAAATTTGTAATATGTGGCTTGATATCTTCGTTTGTTATCTATTGATAAATGTGGAAAGTAATGATTGAGCGAGTCCTTTTTGCGAGTAGTCGTTCAAAATTCCAACCAGGATGAATTTTTATAGGTAGTTCGATAGCCATACACTTTTTGAGCGCAGTGGTATGGTGTAGTCAGCTTACTAAAAATAATTATTGGAGCACTATAATATACCATTATGATACAAATTAATTAAAATTATTACCAAAATGTATGATTTATTATCACAATAATTAATTTAGTGTATGGCTAAGTGCCTGTATGACAGCGGTAAACCTATAAGAATTTCATCCTCTGTAGAAAGTTTGGGAAAGGGGTTAAAACTTATAGGAAGTAATTTATTGCTTTGGCTTCTCCATAATAATATTCACAAAACAATATTATATCCGCGTCTGTTCGAAACTGGAGAGAAAAGAAAGTCATATGTACCCGACCACAATTGCCTGCTCACTTTACTGAGCTTTATAACATTTATTAGCTATATTATCCTGCTAAAAAATTTAGTATTTAGTTTTTTATGACAAAACTATAAACTATATATAAAGAGAAAAGTTTATATGACATTTCCTTTGTGGTATTCATAAAATTTACAAGTCCCATTTATTAACCCACCACAAGCATCCTTCTTCCTGTCCCACTAAATTTCCTACGATGTAGTTTCCGCATATTTTTGAATTACTTAAAAGGTAGGTCACCAGAACAAAAAGCCAAAAAAAGATGAAAAAGGTGCACACACTTATGTTTGGGATGATTATACTTATTATGCATTTTTGACGTTTTGGAATAATATTTCCTGTACGAAAACTACTCCTGTGTGAAAACTACTGTTTTGAAAGTATTGCGCTGCAATTTATACAAATATTATGCTAGTTCATCCCCGCAAGCTAACTTGCAGTAAGAGTGAAGTAATTTAATATTTGCGGTATGGAATATCATAAAAGGATGTTATGATATATGCATAACTTTTTACCTGTAAAAGGATAAGCAAGCACCCATTCCAAAAAATGACATTATGATATCTTCAAAAAGCAATAAAAACTAAATATGGAGTTTTTCCATATTTTGGGCTGCTGTAACAATAAAAAAGAGCCGCTTTCCAGTAGTGAGTTCCCTTCTGAGCTGCTCTCCAGCAGTAGTAGCTTGTAAAATACTTTGACTTTCTTTCAAGTTTTTTCCGCGTTTGTGCCCCATACGAGTAACAACTGCATAAAAAATTGTTTCCTCGAGTGAGTAGGTCTCTCGAACAATGCCATCACATTAAATAAATTGTTTTGAATAAAAAAATGCGTGTAGTCAATTTGAATGAAAAAAAGTGATGAATGAGACAAGGTACACACGCATATTGCATATAGATATTTTTCACTTATCTTCAAGTATGATCATTTTTCTTGAAACTCGCAAGGTTCATTTTCGTAATGCACATTTCTTCGTACTTGTAACTTATAAGTAAAAAAACAGTTGTTTATAGTTGTTTTCCACCTTTACCGCTATATATAGCACTTTACATGTTTCGGCCATACATATTCATGACATGTGAAATTATTAATAATTTGCTGTAAAAAATCCATGAATATATGTACATGCATCTCATACAACTAACTTTTTTTCACAAGCTATTGCATATTTCAACATAATGTTCATGAAATTGCTTGCGGCATGCAGAAACACTTGAGTTTCGGTATTTCTAGTCAACTCAGCAAAAACTCTTTTGCATATCTCTATACACTCTATACAGTAGTAAAATATGCAAGAAGAAAACCGCCTACCACTCCAACAAAGCTCTCTTGTACGACAACAACAATAAACATGATTTCCATATTCCCAAACATTTTAAGTAGTAGGCTTTTCACATGATAATTATAATTTCAGAATAGTCATAATCAACAACAAAACCCTACGCACATATTTCTATCCATATAGTTCTGTTGCTGCACTTGTCTTCGGGTGTGTATACAGCAGAGAAAATATTAATAATAGGAGAGAATGTAAAGGGAACACATCATGTATAATCTCCATTTATAAATTTCCTATTTTAGCTCATCTATTAGTAAGGCTACATAGGAAAGGAGTTGTCGATTCAAAGAGAGAAGTACGGATGATAATAATAATCATAATGATGGGTATGAATTGAGTAACAATATTCTCAAGTATAGCTCCACACCTTGTGCATACCACCCAGAGGAAGAAGTGTGCAGTCAGCAAGTTTTTGATCGTTTTTGATTGCTATCTTCACACAAACAACGTGTTACTATTTAGAACGCTACATGGCATATCCTTTCCAAATAATATTAGTGTCCGTCAACACGGTTTTTCTTTAGATAGTTTAACTTCTATATGTGAAATAAGCGTACATTTATATCCAAATCGAATAAGTAATTCCTCCAATCATAAGCAGAAAGGACAAGAAATCAGGATGACTGCTGGATAGGTACTTTATTGTGCATGACGACTGGATATTGGTATGCTTGTTTATTGCAAAACTCAATTATTGGGAATGACTTCACGGGCACTTGAGTAAGTGGAAGTGATGGTTTCATAAATTACTGGATTTTATGGGATACCATGTTGTTATATTCTCGTGTTTGCATTATGTAGCTACATCATATAATACTTTTATCCTTGGCTTGGGCAAACAGTGAAAGTTTTAGGTACTGAAATGTAGACGAGTATTTCTTGCAGGAATATTGAACTTTTAGGATGTATGATGAAGTACACAGTCGGGCAGGGTCTTATTGTAAAATGTCAGGTACGATGATGATGGGCTTCATTTTGTTCGCATGACTTGAAACGAACATCACGTTTTTTATTGATGATGACAAAAAGACACACATCAATAGTTGGCTTTTAATACGACTTGTAATACTTTATGAACGCCTACGTTTCACCTGCGGAGGGAGACTGAAGACCGCCCTGATAGCATAGATAATGCTGAGGAAAAATATTAATTTTGATGAGATTTTAAAAACATGCGTATTGGTTTTTCTTGCAAATTTGCAACAACAAATAAAATACTGTGCAGAACTAATCGAACATGAGTTATTTCATTTTATGCTTGAAAAATGCACAACCACTTAATGTGAGCCCGGGTAATGAATCAAATGTCAGCAAAAAAGGACAAAGGACAGTAAATATTGAATCTTTTTGAGGAACACGTTGAAATAAAATAAATGGCTAGTCGTGTGTAGCACTTAATTGTAGAAAAAGGGTTATTCTATGGAGAATGACTTGATACCTATTATCGTAACTGATTAATGATGACCTCGCCCTTCCTCATCGTCACATTTACAAATACCATTAAAACATCACGTTCATTTGTCATTAAGCAGACAGTGATGATTTTAAATGCTTTCAATTGTACTTTTGCAGTTGACCATGCATCATTTAGTTCTCACGTATATGTAATATATCTGCCATATTAAGAATATCATTTGATCACAAAATCGTTGCAGGCGTAGGTTTAAGAAAAAAATATTTTCTACATGGTTTTTATTTTATGTTGGGATAGCATAGAAAATGACAAAGGAACACAATGCACCTTATTTGTTGCTGTAACCGTGATGAAAGCGATGCGATCGTAGATATGACTTCGCGTACAGTTTGTTACAAATGACTTTCTGTTCGGCAGGTGTTAATCAATGTTTTCACACGAATGACTTACGAAGCAAGCAGTAAAAATTTATGGAACCAAAAGCCAGTCTCAGTTTGTCTTTCTGTTAGGAAAACACTCGTAAAAATAAAAATTTATATGAAAATGAAATGGGTCACGGTGAATCGTTACGGGGCTTTGCTTAATTTCATTAAACCTTTAAAAGATTACTGCACACCACATTAAAGATGTTTTCTCGTTTTATCGTTTAGTTAGATGTTTAAGATACTCTCTTGGTCTCTCGTACAGTTTGTCACGCAGTATTGTTCTGCCTGTTGAGTTTGCTCATTTTTTGGGGTGGCTCACTTTAATTTGATGACTGCTCGCTCCTCGTTAAAGCTTTCAGTAAATTACATGACATATCTTTAACCACGCTTGTTTAGTCGGTTAAAACAGGAAAGTTGCTGAGATTGCTAAATATGTAGTATATACCCATCCATCGTTAAATGAAGAGCAAGTTGTCAACCGGATTCATTACAATTTAACAAAAATCCTGTGCTATTATCCTTGTCATTTTTGTCAAGTTAATTTAGAGTTTCCAGGAAAATGAAACCACACGCATATTTATCTAAGCTCCATATTTTCATAAAGTTCATGCAATCCATCATGACTAACGGAATTTTGGTTCGTGCGTAGTTAAAAATGATGAATACTGTCATTTCCCATTACAAACATGGGTATGGCAAAGTACATATTTGCAGGGGAAATGTCCCTGTTAAAATGTGAGTCCAGCTTTATGCGTTTATTTTTAGGAATTTCCTCTCTAACTACTAATGTGACGATGTGTCCAAATAAAAGTAAAAATTAGCATTATACTTTTTTCTCCAGTATCAACTCTATTTAGCCTTGTTTGGAATAGAACCGCATTTTTAGTAGAGACGAAATAAATCTTGTTACTAAATTAAATAAGCTGACGTCTTAACAAGCGAGGAATTTATATACTACCGGAGTAGGTATTTCTTTGTAAAAATCTGTAAACGACTATGCACACACAATGATGTCGGAACAAACCAGTAAATGTGCGGCTTGATGTTATATGTCGCCCCAAAATTGGTGTTCCTTGATAGCTTCCACTTTTCCATACATGACGCGTCGTGTGTGCGCATACCAGTTTTTTTACCTTCTCTCCCGAAAAAAAATTTGAACTAAATATGTCGAGAAAATTGCAGCAAACAAGGTAGAAAATATATGAGCTTGTAGAATTTTATGTGTCATCATTATCGAGCATGGAGATATTATCTTGCGCGCATTCAACAAAAAAACCACAATTGCACCACAAAAATTTGTTTGTTCCGTGTTCTCACTTTTTTTCATTTGTCGCCAGGTTTGTAGCTCCAAATTACATACCTATATAGTCGTTCCGTGCAAGTCAGTTCTCTTTTGGAGAGATTTCAGGTGGATTGAACAAAATGAGATGCGGCAAAGCGGAAGATATTTTTGTGTGACTTGTTTTGTTGACTAAACAGAAAAAAAAGATGAGAATACCAATATGCCCCTGTGTACTGTTTTTTAATAAAATTTCTACGGATGCCAAACAATCCATGTTAGAGAATGTTTTGTACCGCACCTGAGGTAAAAAGTTTTGAATGTCATACACTGTTTTATAGTTGGTAGAACACAATGGGACTTCATTTTTATGTCAAGTACTGGCAAGATCAGAGCTATTTACTTTCATGAGAATATAATCTTGTGTTCTTTGTGGGAATGCACAAAAGGGTTAAAAAAGGAATACAGAGAAAAAAGTATTGAATGTGTACAAAACTTAATGTTTTGACAAATATTGTGTAAAAATATGATATTATATAGATCCAGGCGATCTTTTTATTGTATCTTAATCAGTTACTTGAATCTGAATTGAGTTTACCTACATCATAATAATGATAATGTATATTGAGGGGGAAAATCCTTGGACTCCAGAGGCGATTATTACACAATCCTCCTATATGAATAGGTTCTTCAAATGTACCTTCAGGGTTCACTAAAGAAAATGACATTGCATATATCAGGGAGGATTTTTAAATGCTGTGCTTTCCACTTTTTCAAAAGATGGTTCACGTTCGTGATACAAAGCAAAGTATTTCCTCAAGAAAGTTTTCCTAAAAAACGGAGGATTCCCTCCTATAAGTTAAATGCAGTGTAGCAGCAGGGGTGTCTGCTCCCAGGAAAATTTCTTTCTCGAAAATCTAGGGAAATTAGGGACACAAAAGATGAACACAATAGGAATGATGATCAGTTAAAGAGATACATTTTCATTACAATATGTGCGTCAACTTCATGACAAAAATGAGTCAGGGGGAGAGACAAATGCCAACAGTTTTCATATTCTATACCTCCGTGTTGCAAGTTCCCCTCAAGATTAAAACAAGCTTCCTCCCACAAAATATTCTGATTTGATGATAGTAGCACAAGTCATCATTACAGTTAAACCACATATTCATTTGATTATCCCTTTTTCATCTCTGATAAAAAAGCTATACATAGAAAATTGTGAAGAAAGTAAAACTGCAACACATTTACTTCATGTGACACAGTCATAACAATGCTTTTTATTTCTTTCCTTATAATATCTACCATATGTTTCCAGTCGAGCTTAAAAAATGTGACATGTTTTTTCTGCTCTTTTGTTGGGAAAGGGAATGATGAAGAAAAGCCAGAAAAAAACTGTACTTGTCTTTGTATTTTCTTGGCTACCCTAAAAAACAACCGCATAAAGACATCATTTTTCAAAGAATATTGAGCAATTTGTCCCTCTGCTTTCTGGTCTCCCTATAAAAAAATATTACCCTCGATTTGCTCTCTAAACCATGCATTCCTTCAATGATGTGTGCTACTGATGATGAGAGATAAACTATTGGAGACTTGTTTCCTTTTATTTCTTCATCAGATGCATTTTCGAATAACATTTCATTGCATTGTTTCTGGCAGAAAGAGTATTATTATCTTTAGCATTTTTTTGGCGATATTACATTGCAACATCAGTTGTGCATGACCATTTCCCAAATTCCCAGCATGACATTCGATTTCCTATTGATATCAACTTTGTTTATATGTTTCTATATCCTGATGATGGTGGGCTATTTTTATTAGCACGTCTTTAGGCTATACTTTACACCCTGCATTTCAAACATCCGCATGCAGTATTATGAAAGTCAATCATGCAATCGCATGCTGCATTTGAAGCCAAAAAAACTTTTTTATTGAATGTCTTGTAAATACAATGAGCAATAAATGAGAAATAGCTACAAAGTACTGTGACCATAGACAATCGATAAAGATACAAAAGTCTTTCTAAATTCCGATAAAACTCACAGTCTCACTTTGTGACCGTCTAAAGATCGGATGGCAGAACGTGGAATTCTATTGAAAAAAAATCGACACTATCAATCAAAGAATATCCTCAAATAATCGTTGTATATCCTATGAGATGGTACCAGTAGTGAATGGCGAATGGAAACGAGGAATGCAATGAGTTTTCATGTTTGATCTTTTGTCTTTGTACAAAATTACGGAGAATGTTTAATATGTCAATAGAGTTGATTCTGCTGTGTGTGCTGTGGTCATTTCATTTGAAACGCAATCAAATTGTTTTTAAGATCACCAGACTATTTTTCGATTTTCTTGGAGAAAACAAAACTTAATTTTGTTTCAATATTTACTTTTTTCCTTCAAGTTTGATAGCAAATACCGACCTAAATTCTCTAATATAAAAAGAAAACGATATCTAACGATTTACTAAAGCTGTCATCAAGAATATTTTTGTTCCGGACAATTTGTGCCAATAAAGTTTGAGCCAAAATCTATTTAGCGTTTATTTTATCAATTTTTCTTTGTTCAACTGTCTGAAATTGTGAAACTGGGACGATTTTTTTTTCATGTTGACATGTATGATTTGCACGGGTCATATACTTGCTTCCACTAACATGACCAGTTTGATTGTAAAATACAAGTTTCTAGAAAGAAGTTCAATGTTTTTGTTACATTTGCTTTACTTTGCTAAGTTTACTATACACTTTTGTCCTTGGCTTTTATTCTACATAATTCAATCCATGCGTCGGTCGCGCATCCCTCAAATCTGATTTTATCGAATTGGATGGGCAGGACATGAAAAAAGGGTTAACGTTGATTCAACTAGAGACTAAATATTATTGGAAAAGAAACTAACTTTTCTCGATCAAAACAAAAGAAGTGAATAATTTTTGGAATGAATAAGAACATTTTCTCTCTAATTTCATGCATTCAGATGGCGTTCCACTAACGACCCAATTTGCATGCGGATATTGACTGCGTGTACATGCAGGTATTTGTGTGTAAACTTTGTTTGAAACTTTTTAGAAAAAACTCCAAGAACTTTGCAAAGCCTTCTTCAACTTTTTTAAAAGTGATTGAGACGAAAACGAGGAAAAAAAGCGTGCGTGTTAGAAAACCTCGCTGGTTGCTCAAATCAGATCCAAACGTTGTCGTTCCGCCTCTAAAATACTTATTGGTATGTAAACTAAATCTCTGACTGAACTTTAGACTGAAAACAATGAAGTAAACAGCGGGAAGTTGGGGAACAATGTCAAACAAGACACAAATTAGATGATTTGTTGAATAATCTTTTTGAGCAGTTTTCGATCAATTGTCTGTATATGCCCATTCTTCTCATGATTCCTGTTCTTCTCCGTTTTCCACTCATAAAAAATGATTATATTATCGTTAAAATGCCCAGAAGAGATTTTTTCTGAAACAATGCGATTGTTCTCACTTATTATGCTACCTGTCTTGAAATTTATGTTTGACATGTTGTAATCTACATAAATGGCACGACAGGCATGGCAAGTCAAGTTGTGAGCACGACAGGGGACTTTTTTCATGCGTGAATTCAGGATATTGCAATATAATACCATCCGTAATTGTGTGATAGTGTGCACATTAATTTGTTGGTGTAACTTGGCGTTTTTTCTGTTCAAAGATATCGGCATAGATAAGAGGAATAATATTTTGATTGCGGTATCATCTTCTCTGATCTTTTGATCAATTCAATATGACAATGCGGAAACACACAGAAGTTTTATGAGACTGTAATTGAACACGGATTTGCATAAAGAAGGTGTGGATGGGCGAAAGAAATTAAATCTAGAAAGAAAAAAGCACAATAAACTATTTCTTGCGGTCAACTAAACTAGAATTGTTTTTCGTGATTCACGAGAATATTTGAATTTGAGAAACGTGTGAGAAGAGAAGAAAAAATTGTAAAAAAGATTTTGATCATTGATTGAAACCCAAACTGGAAATCTGGGCTGGGTTTGGTTCACCATTCATAAATACGTCTCTGGGAGCAGTAAATAATTGTGTAATAAGTATGTAATATGTTATCGCGTAAAATGAAATGAGCTGGAATAACGAACATTGGGATTTCCTCTTGTTCTTCTAGAGAAGAAATACGCTGCTTGTATCGATGAGAAATTTATTTTGTAAACGTACACCACAAAAGTCATATTTTCTTTTGAAAATTATGATTCTGGAGATGTCATTTTAGGAACTATTATGCTTATTAGCTCTCCAACTTTGAAATGTTCAAAAAAATATTTAGACCAGGCATTCTATCTCTAAATATACCTATAATTATTTCCCATCTATATTTTTTGCTTTTCTAATCATCATTTTCTCCAGACTCAAGACGAACACAAAATGTTGCAGTTTGAAAAGGCATGCCAGAGACACTCATTTAATACTTTATGTAAACTTGAAAGAGTTCATAAGGAATTTTTAAACTGTTAGATCTCCAGAGCATAACAAAAATATGGGCCATATGTGCTAAGTAGCTCATAATGCTTTCAACTGTGGTAGGTAGAGAAGAAAATAAGGACTTGAAAGAGAAATTATTATAAAGCTTCTCATTCTTCCTTCATTATGATTTGTATTTTGAGCGAAGAAACGTGGGCCCGCACAAAAAATATATTATGTCTTGTATAAAAATATCACAAGATTCTCTGCGCTCCCTCCTCAAGATCATCATGATAATGTACTACCCCAAAAAAACCAACGATAACGATACATAATGGAAACAGTACACTTATGAGAAGAAAGACACACAACACAAGCATACATTTTTTCCTAAGCACCCGTTCAAATTGCCCCATTACCGCATAAAAATGGATATACAACCAGCTAGCCAGATATTATGGCTACAAAATATGAAGAGATTTTCCCTTAATATCTTTATTACTCTCTCTACACAAGATGAAGTAGGTAAAAAATATGCTCATGTTTTTTTTTCTGCCAGAGCCAAAGCCAAAGCCAGGCCAACAGCCACATGTCAGCAAGGTTGCAAGTGTGTATAAAAATCACTCGTAATATGCGTCCATTATGATAGCCAAAGTATGTATAAAAAAGCACTTGACCTCTTCTCGTGTAACTTTTTTTGTCTTGAAATTCATTCTAGATATTACCTCACATATTGTATCTGTAAAGTAGGTTTTGGTGTTAGTGTTGTCCGTGAGAGAAGATATTACACTGCGCTGTGAAAACGGAAGCTATTGTTCTCCCTTTAATCTTCCTCCGGAGAACTTTTTGGTTTATGATAATATTCCGCCTCACCAAATGCATCGTTTTTTGAGATCTCAAAGTTTTAGGAGTATTCATTTCATATAAAAGATGTATACAAACTCACCAGCAATAAGGCAATAAGTAAGTCAAATTTTTATCAGGGGGCCATTTTCTTACTTTCCACCTCATTCAAGATTCCATTTCTTCCTGTGCAAGTCACATTGTCTCTCTGCGTGTGTGCGACACTGCAGTTGTGTGCATTTGCGAATTAAATAATATTCATGGTCATTCGGACTACTAGAGTGTATGTATTGTCTCAACTTTCAATTTCGTTGGTGGAGTACCTCCCGCCTGGAAAAAAAGTTGAGAGGTCTCGGATTATCAGTGTCCGTGTGACAGAATTACCATATAAGCACATTACAAAGCTATCTTTGAACATTTCCTGATTACATGAGAAATTTATTTGAAGAAAACATTACCTCGTTGAAAAAGCTTTTATTGTTGTTTCCTTTTGTAAATGGGATGAAAGTGTAGTTTTCAAAATTTTATTGCTTTTTATCATGTAATTATTTTACACATCTTTTAATGGATTTTTCTTACATAATGCGTCACACCAGACGTCATATTTGCATTAAATAGGAGTTTAGAGGATCATAATACAAGCTTTAAAGTTTAAAGTGGGTTTATCTAAATTGCATAGTGGAAATGGAAAATGGAAGCTGTAATGTCATAAGTTAATGGGTTTCATCTTGATCACAGAGTTTCTTCTTAAACACTACACCATAATGCGAGATTACACTGCAGATTGTTGTGAGGTAATTGACGATCTTGTGGTTAAACAAGTGCTTGAAGCAATATTCACAATAAATGACACTTTGAAAATGACTTTTTTTTCTTCTGAAAGCTGGAAGGTTTCTGTTTGAAAATCGAAATTCGATTAGTAATTACTTATATTTTCCTTCACTTTGTCACTGCTTGTTTTTCCTCATGAGTTATGACGCATATTAAACTTTTTTCTCTCTAAAGGGACTATACTCTACTCCTACTTATTATTCATGATGGAAAATGAAATCGCATCATAATAAAAAATTTGTCCACATGCCTTCAGCCTTGATTGCATGCGCATACACCCGGGAAAATGACAAGTTGGCATTCTTGTTTGAAGGAAAAGCATCCCTTTTTACACTTAATTCCATTTCACATATTTGCCATTACTACATACACGATAGAGGTTTTCTCTCTTCTGTGAGAAAAGCAAAATTATAACAGGCTTATTTGTAACCGCTACCATGTCCTCCAGGTATTATGCCAATGCATGACTGCCTTGTTGTCTCTCTAAAAAAGACTCTTTGGGTTGGGTTCTCGTTCTGTTTGTTATGATGTGAATGTCTGCCTTGAAGAAACTGGAGAAAATGAATTTATGACATGTGTCTACACCACTGCTAAAAACCTGCTTTCCAGAGAATCATCCCATATTTCACGGGACTCTGACGAGCACGTAGTGGAACTACATAACTGTGTGTATAAATGTAGCAGTGGAACCTTTTCTCTCTGAGGAACCAAAAAAGGCTTATATGGTTTTAAGGCATTTTATGCCATAATGCCTATATGTCTCCATCCACAGAAGAGAGAGAAAAAACTCCAGCCAACTAACAAGAGAAAAGTGATAAGCTAAACTGTGAGAGGAAGACTATGGATATCCACAGAGGTGTACACACACGCATATGCATCTATGAATGGCAATAAAAGAAAGTGAGGAAGTGTTCCAAGTTAATCCAAGCAAATGCGTACCCTATTACTTTGGACAGGTTGCAAATTGCTCTGCTCACGAGAAAACGTGTTTCATTCTATTACCCCAGCTCCAAAAATAAAAAAAGCTTAGACTCCAGAGCTCCCACACACACAGAAAACTTATAGCTAACATGATCATGATAATGCATGTTTCTCCAGCAATACCTCCAACAAATTTAACTTATTTTTTGTGCGAATAATAATGATGGTTTTTTGTGTATACCGTGTAACTACACACGCTTTACTAAAAGCTTTTGTTGTTGTTTGTTGTCCTGCTCTGCTGTTGAGAGTTTTTTAGCAGTTTACACACGAAAATTTCCTGGATGGATAATATTTGTACGTTCTATTCATTTGTACAGTCACTCTTTGTAAAATGGCCAAACTTTTTTTATGCTTTTGTTTACAGTTTTTTAGTACACTTGTATTCCTATATGGCAAGTTAAACTTGATACAAAATTTTCTCTCTGTGTGTGCTTTACTTTGGCACTTTGCACACACATGCGACATTATGACACTTTTGGCATCTCTAAAACTCATTGAAGCAAACACCTTCATCGTGTGTGTGTACACTTTTTTATGGCTTTTATTACTTGATTTTCTGCTTTGAATGTTTCACTTTCAAGTTCATTGCTCATAAAATTAAATACTGTATGTATTGAATTACACATGAGGATAATGCATGACACGCGGTATTCTACTACTCCAACCTGACATCTCATCTTTTTTATGACCTTGTAGAAAGAGGAAAAGTGGACAGCATAAAAAATATATAAAGTACACAAAGGCATGGCATTTCACATTGTGAAAAGTGAGATGGTGTTGACAATTTTCTTGTTTGGTGGAACAAGAAGGAAATCTGAATGCCTCCTCTCTTCTTCTTGTCACTTCTGTCACCAGTCTAGTCTCTTTGGATTTACTGTGAGGAAAAGGAATCTGAGGGTGATGATGATATCGTAAAAATATGCAGTTTACACTTAAAGCCAAGAAAAGAACTGAAAAAGAGCATTGTTACGTTCAGTTTAAGATTATCGGCCAAAATGTCGCTGAGAAAACATTCCTGGCAAGTTTAATCTGGGATAAAAAAAAGTTATCAAGCATCGTGACTTCTGATAAAATCCTTTGACGAAGAATCTATGACATGACCAAGAACCTTGGGTGATGACAACAAACATTCTAAATGAATGATGTAAAATATTTTCCTACACGCATTGTTTAGTGAGAATTTATGGTTCAAAACTTTTTACCCAGAAATGTGCAATATATTTTACATCTGGAATAGGGATTTGATTTCCATTTTAAGAGAAGCTTTTAAGCAGTCGGATCACGTCCTTTCAAAATTCAAAGTTTTGATTTCCATCAAGCATAAAAATAATTGCATACACGAAAACTTTTCCGGTACAAATTAGGTTCAAAGTGGGAGACTCAAGTTTGAAACGAGATATTAGGAATCTGAAAGTTAAAAATGTTCAATAATTTTTGATGAGTGCTTGTTTATTTCTCATGGATAAATTTTATTCCTCCTCTTCCTTGTTTCCAGCTTGTTGATTACATTCCTGGAATTATTTTTGATTTGAGACTAATGGGAAGGCGTGCAAACACTTTTGAACGTGTGAAATCGAATCATTTTTCATTGATTTTTGTTTTCATGTAAGTCGCCTAATTACATGTATACTTTACGATATCTTTTACAAATACATACGTAATAATGGAGAAAAACAATAAGAATATTTACACGATATAATGAAAAAACATGTAAGTAAATAAGTAGCGCAACATGTGTTTCTCGCTAATGAGGTCTTAACTAGATCTCATTGATTGGACAGACTTGGAGTGCAATGGAGCAAGGCTAAAATGCGAGGGTTTAGTAATAATTTGAATAAGCTGCTTATCTGAAGTGTGAACACACCAACTTTTAAAGTATAGGGAATCATGCCTTGTAATTTTACTCCTTTTAACCATGTGAGTAAAGCAAATATTATTTGTGACACACGTTACCTCTAGCATTAATGTTCAATTCTGATTTACACTTTGATCAGTGTAAATCTTGTCGCCTTCTCATAACAGACACTAAAAAATATATGTCGCTGACAAAGACAAAAAACTCTATTTTTTGTGGAGGTGGAGACACCAAAACTCACTCTGCATTTTTTAGGCGAAGGCTACGATAGACACAGCAGATGGCTTGGTTTTAGCTTCAAGTCATGTTCAAGTAATGCATCTTCCTATTTTCTCTTGAATGATAACAGATTATCATATCCTTGTTTTTTGCACTCATCATCTTCCCTTCTACTACGCCTTATTGTAGAAAGGAAATCTGTACCTAGAAATTACACAATGTACTACAAAATCATATCATGGCACCTGTAACAATGATTTTTTCTCTTTGTACCATAGCTCCAAGCTATTTCGCTACATTTGTAGAAAATGCGTGGTGTGCGTGCGTGTGTAAAAAAGTAGTACTGACAGAGTAAATAGACAGATGTCTGTCTGGAAACTGTATGCACACATCCTTTACAGGTTCAACTTTCAGTTTACACACCACACCAGGTAAACAATGAAACTTATCAACAATGTACTATTAGGAAACACTTTCAAAAGCAAAGGTCGAAAGGCGTGTGTGCAATGTTGTTGGAGCAAACAACATATTTTTTTTGTTACAAGCAAAAATGATGGATACAGATGATATCCTTGTTTTACTGTTAATTACGAAAAGCTTTTCCTAATCACTAATCAGTTGTCAGGTTGTTATAAATGATAAGTTGATATGTACAGTTTTAATATACCAGCGGAAATGTTGGGGAGACAAAGGGAACTGTATTCTCAGAATGGAAATGGCGTTTAATGCACTGATGAAACCCTAAAAGTCACATAATATTGTAGAAAATAATAATTATTCTTGTCCACCAAATAGAATGTTTGTTTTCACTCGTAATTCTGATATCAATATATAAAGTGTTTATCTGACTAGGTATCTGGTAGAAATAGTCTGCTAGTGGAAAGTAAATATTTATCATTCATGGGGGCAAGCGAAAGTGGATTAGTGGAGACTACACATCTCTGTGAATGAAGTTTTCCACATGGACGGTTTCTTCCTAATATTTGCGGATGCGTGTGCAGTAGTATACAGGTTTTATAGACAAAAAGTTTTCCCTAAAATCTATACAAAAGGTTTCTACACTAAATAATGGTGCAATTTTCCATCTCTCTAAACGAAGCCACAAGTATGGCATGCACGTACAAAATTCTATATACATCGCCCGCGGAAAGCAGGAACAAGTCCTCCATCATAATTACACCTTCCACCCAATTGACCATTGAATCAGTGGAAGATTCGTTTAATAAGCTGGCAATAATTTAATGTAGTTTCTCGATCTGTTTGCTCGTACTCTTCTTTGCTCCTCCTGAACTTTCGGAATGTCCCACAGGAACTATATATTATAGACCGATGATGATGCCCGCAGACTTTCGTCGTGTGAGAATGCTTGAAAGAACGCATCCACATAATTAAAACGTGTACCGCAAGTATGGACGGTGATACACAACTCTGATGTCCTTGTTC
Organism: Willowsia nigromaculata; assembly: GCA_034700605.1. Taxonomy (NCBI): domain Eukaryota; kingdom Metazoa; phylum Arthropoda; class Collembola; order Entomobryomorpha; family Entomobryidae; genus Willowsia; species Willowsia nigromaculata. The sequence continues at coordinate 31,239 of JAQIXX010000423.1, read as the reverse complement.
AAACAAATGAACTTACCTATATGTATATTTCAGAGTGCAGGAATTGTATAATGAAAAGGTTGGAAAAACAGTAAATAGTTGCAGTTTTTCAACAAATCTACTAAACAGAGTTATAAATGTCGCTGCCATTACATAAATATGATATTAATTAATCACAAGACATGGTACGCCGAATGAAATTCAGAGCACGTGGAAATTCACATTAGATTTTTCACTGTCATTATTTCGAAGAAAATTCCAGTGTAAAATGCAACTGCTGTACATTTTTTGCCGACTTGTTTGTTTTACTCAAAAGCATGCCATTCATATCTGTCATTTTTGAGCAACCATTCGCAAAAAACGGAGTGGATGATGATGATGTAGAGTTGCGCTGATGATAGTAATGACGACAACAACGAAGACAATGATCCCATTGAAATGAAGACGTGACCAATATGTTAGATAAACGATACTACCTTCAGGGCCGATATCATCCTTCTCATCCTACAAGAATATTTTTTTACTCAAAACCCAAACCAAACCACAAGAGAAGCGGTTTCCGCGGTTCTTGTACAGAATGCATAAATGGAAAATGAAAGGATAGAGAGAGAGAAAAAATAATAAAATTTATTCCTTCTCCACACATTCAGCATAAAACGCTTTTCCCGCCCGACATGTAAAGAAGTCAGAGAGATAGAAAGGGAAAACATAGAGATGAAAGCCTTAAGGGAGTGTTCTAGATGAAGGGTCCCTTGGGCTTTTTATCCTCTTCTTCTACCGATACCGGTAGATAGTATATTATACAGTGTACCGCCTCCAGTTCTCTCCTGCTCTCCACCGTCAGTTCACCTAGCACCAGCTCATGACAGTCTGAAAATTATAGCTGTAAAAAAGTACTCATAAAAAACAAGCCATAAGTATATGCACAATAAGTAACCCAAAATCCTACATCACGCTTTCATTTTCAACCCTTTGCAAAGAAATCTCACCTCATCATATTTACTGTTTACGAAAGCAAACCGATAATAATATTCATCTCTCTGTATGTGTAAAGGAATGCACAAGTTTTACTTAACTGAAGGAAGATCCACACAAATCTATAAAAAACATGTGTAAATTTAAGCTGACTTCAAAGCATCAATGAATCCCTTTGAAAACCAGAATATGTGGGTATTAGGTTATGAGTGATAAAGCAATAAGGATTCAAACATTTCCAGTCTACTTTTTTGTCTACCTGACTCTCCCTTTCAGTCATAAGAGCTGTTTTTCTCTGTTATATCAACATCCACATTATATTTTCGTGTGTATCCCAAAAAAAGCTCTTTTTGATGTCTCTCTCTCTCTTTCTCTTCTCATCATCATTTTATGCTTGCCTTGCTTTTTAACAAAGAGGTAAACCGAGATGAAGAAAGAAGAAGAAAAAGGATGACTGAGAAAAGGTGACGATTTGATTAGATTCCTTTTTAAAGTGAGCTCAGCTTATTGTACGTGTGCAAGCAGAAAGTGAGATTCAAGCAGGCAGAGATGTGGTAATAAATGTCGTATATCTCAGGTTGTAGAATATATACCTATACAAGGTTTTGTAGATCAGTCAATGATATTATTGGAACATAATATTCAGACATTCAAACTTTATGCTTGCATAAAAAATAGCTTCTTCTTATCACTCTTCTTTTAAGTCAAGTCAAGCTTCATAATAGTTTGTATAAAGAAGGATGAGCATTTTCTTAAGAAAAGGGGGCTTAATAATAAGATGCACACAATACTCAGAGCACTCATTTATATTTTATGTTTGTATTTTCTATCTATCTCAGCTATTATGCTTCTCTGACTGTGACGGTAAAGTGCACTTTATATTATGCTGTCTTGCATACATTTATAGGTGCCACCTACATCAGAGAGGTGAAATGATAATAATTATATATTATGCCGCACTACTGCCGTGTGAGAGTAATATATTAATGAACATAATTTATTCTAGTCACGGGATCCCATTCTTAAAAAGGTAGAACAAGTGCACTGCGAGGGCCAATAATGTTTTCATTTCTTTATTTTTTTACCCTGTCCCTTTACTGCCGTTTCTTCTTCCCCGACGCACTCCACTTAACATATAGAGCGAGAAAGTTGTCTGGACTGAAATCATATTATTGTATTTAATATTATTAGATGAGGGAGTAAGGAAGCAGTCAAGAGACAAATGTTTATGATGACTCTGCTCTCATCTTCTCTCCAGCTTCCTTGATTGTCTTCCTCTTCTCGTAAAAAATCTTGTGCGATTTTTCTCTCCCACTCAAGAAATATGTCTTTTGAGACATTACACGCTTCTAGTTGATTTCTCATAGTAATTTTTTCTCCATGCATGCATATATAAATCCACTTAAAAAGATCCTCTATGAAATAAACTGTTTTTGAAGAACCATCATCATCTTCACCCATCCGTCCGCCATGCTGCCGTCGTCGTCGTCCAGAGAGAGAGAAAATGGATAATTTTGGCAGCAGCATCCACATCATCGTCCCTCACACAATAGTGAAAATTCCCCTCTTTAGAGTATTCACTTTATTAGCTTTAGCTGTCATATTAGACTCATCAAAAATGTTGCCTGACTTGCATAATATACTCGCATTATTATTATGCTGCTGGAGTGTACAAGTACATATTCCAGCTAGAGATGAAAGGCTAATATTATCATGACAGAAGAATACGCTTTTATTACAATGTACTTAAACTCTTCCGACAATGGTCTCCTCTTCTTCTATGATGCCCTGTTATCCCGAGCACAACCGTTCACAATATTTGTTTGCCTTCAACAACCTACCTCTCTCCATCCAATCCAGCAATGAGGAAAATGAGAGTGTAATATGCTTTACTTCATCATATCATATTTAAACTTCATGGCCAAACTTGGGCTACATCACTATATGTCCATTTTCATCTAAAAAGCTTGTTCATCCTTTCAAGAAAAAAAGGACGAAGTTCTCTCTCTGTTTTCCTTTTGGTCTGTCTGCCTCACTCTCTGGAATGGAATGCTGGTGGTATGGTGGAGTGGTCCAGTGGAGTAGATGATGATGATGTTGATATGACAGATGCCTGTCTAGAATTCGTACTAAAAAACTACATAAATAGGTTTACAAACAAGTATATGCATCATTCTCCCGTTTTTTTCTGCTAGGTTGGCTGGATCTTGGAAGATGATAAAAACTGCGTCCGTCTTGCCACTTTTTCTTATCATCATCATGATGGAGTTTCATCTCTCTCTCTTGTAGATTTGAATGTTAAGTAGGTATACACAGTTGTGAGAAGTTGATGAGTCCCTTGTGCCCTTTCCGGTTTGCATGTTATTTTTTTCTCTTCCTTGCCATCTTTTTTGGCCGTTGCTATTCGTCAAAGTCATGTTTGCTGTTACTTCATTTGAGTAAGAGTTTCAGATAAGGTATGAATGAAGGTAGGCAAATTCTCTTCACAATTCATCAGTATATTTTTTGAGGAAAACATTTTTTGAGCATACCTTTCATCATCTTGACAAGTCACTTGCACTGTGTGAAGATACAGGTATAAAGAAATGAGCTTTTTTGGTTAAAAACAGACATACTGATTTTCTCTCCGAGTGTTTCTCTCAAAGAATGTCTGCAGTTTTCACTTATGACATATCAACTCTTGTTCTGTCATGTTACTGCGGAAAAGTTGCATTTTTTTGGTTTTTTGCTCCAGGTGAAACAGTTTATCATAAATCTCTGAATGTTCGTTATAATCGTTATTGCAGTCTGGAAACCCCATTCAATTTCATTTTTTAAAAACATTGCAAGACTGTGGTTCTATGTATCATGTGTAGGTACGAGCATACTTACTACTTACCTATGAAGCAAGGCCTTCATTGAGTTAGAATCTTATGGACTGTAAGTTATACTGTTTGTTTGTAAACTTGCCAAAAATGGAGTGAACCTCACAAGTCCAGCACTCACCAGGGAGCAGTTTTCACCGTTTACTTTGAGAATCCAGGATGCGTGCACATAAAATTTATGAGAGGAGAGGATGCATTCAATTCGTTCATTGGTGTACTAAATTATCTCTGAAATTTAAATTCATTAGGAAGAATACACGTGAAATGTGACATATGGTCTGATGAAGAGGATGTGAAGATGTGTTCACCGATGTGTGTGTGTGTGTCTGCCCACTTGCATAATAAATAAATTATTGAAAGAACGACAAGCCAAGACATAGCACCTATTAAATGATAATGCATACATTTATAAATGTGCTGCGTTGTTGCATCTACGTGGAAAATATTTCTTCAAGTTTATTTCAAGGTTGTACGCGGATAAAACTGTAAATCTTTATAGATCCCACAGGAAACATAAAAACCATTTTCAGAAGAGCTGCAAATCATCTTTTTTCGATTCATAAATAATTTCTTTAGAATCGATGGAGGGTGTCCAGGAAAAGATTTTTTTTCTCGAGTCCTCCACATAAAACTCCGATTCCAGCCTTTGCTTAAAAACCACCTCATTAAGATTCAATACACAATTTTGAAACTCGTATGTCTTCCACCTTGTAATGAAGTCCAGAGATTTTGGACATAATTTTCCACCGCAGTGTACATGAAAGGAAAAGAGCTCACGTTTGTACTCTTTAGGACCATCATTAAAAATACATTTTCTTCTTCACAGCAAATACATTTGAAATGGGTTAACATAATGTTATTAGGTCTCTAGGTTTGTAGGTGTCGGCCGACTAACTGACCGAATGAATATTTAATATGGAATAATATATTTATAATGTACCGATTCAAAAAAGTTTCTGAGTTGTGTCTCAAGCCCACCCGTGGTGTTGAGACTTACGCCGTGGATAAAAGTCCAAAAATACAATAAAATTATGGCGATCAATGATTATTACTATTTGTATGATAAGCACCAGGTATACGACGACGTGTCGACGATACAAATAATGACGAATTGATGATTATAGCGGTTTCACTTTTAAAATAGCGTTGAGATTATATCAGTCAGAGAAAATATATTTTTGAGAACACGCCTACTTTTTTCACCAACGCATTTATTTTAATCTTCTAGAAAACCCTATATGCACATTATTGTGTCATTATACTCATGAAAATTCCACAACCCATACACATTGATCACACGCTAATGTTTCTGTGGAAAGCGTAATAATAATATTTTGATTACCTCACTTCTCTCTCTCTCTCTTTCCAGTCGCCAACCACTTCTCCAGCTAGAGAGGGAAACCTAAAGGCATTTCCGTAATGGCATAGGCCGTTTCATCACCTTATTTTGGAGGGTACCGGCTCCTAATTTACCGTTTTTGGCTCTTAAAGCCGAAAAATAGGGAATTGGTGATAAATCCGGCATATTAGGGTGATGAATCCAGAGAAAAATATATTTCACAATTAATTAGTCCTTTATTACTCAAAATCATTTATACAAATAGTGCTCAATCACGTTTAAAAGGTTTTGGAATCTTTTTTTGGACGACCAGGGGACTTTTTTAGACCCAACCCACCACTACGTGATTCAAGAGGTAATGTGTACTTCTCACGATTTACTGCAATTGCAATACAATGCTTACATAGATAATTCTTCATGTATTCTGAACAAATTCAAACAAAGTCTGAGGCATAAGCTGATTGTGAAAAGCAGAAACGATGTACGTATATTTCACTCTGCACATATTCATCCAATCGTAGTTGGCAGTCCCCCTTCAAATGGTAACCCACTTCATACGAAACAACGAAAGGCTTGCCCAAACCTTCCGGAATTGTCATATATTCCTTGCTCCCTATCACCAAATCTCCAATACCATTTTGCACTACATCCCTCAAAACATTTTACCGTCTTAAATGAATGTCTAACAAGTATGCATGCATTAATTCTATTTCCATGCATCGGTACGATATGCATTCAGGCCTTTTCCATTTACATTTTTTATCTTGGGATTCATCACCCTAATATGCCGGATTCATCACCAATTCCCTATTTTTCGGCTTTAAGAGCCAAAAACGGTAAATTAAGAGCCGGTACCCTCCAAAATAAGGTGACGAAAACTTTTTTCCCTTCCGTAATTACCTCAATGCATTTTAAGGTCATTATGCAGTGTTTTCAGATGTCTACCTCTTCCCTGTGTGGTGGTGGCTTGGCTTCGATCACAAAAGTTTTACTTTTGTTTTTCTTCACACAAAAACAGCAGTAGACTTTAGCATTGCGTTTTCCACACAGAGTAGATGGTCTCTGGATTTAGGCACCGTGAATTTTGGAGACTTCAAGTTGACTTGGTATTCATTCTCCACCTTTTGTAGTTTTCAACATCGTTTCCCAGCAGTACACACACACATCCTCATTGAATAAAAAATCATGCCGAAAAAAATTTACGCCTAAAGTCTCCCAACTACAAACGCATCGCCTAATGATGAATGAGTTTTCATCAACTTTTCTCGCGGGCGTATATCGCAACCCACAAAATGAAGGGACATTTTCACATCAGAGTAATGCCCAGAAAGTGTGGAACTTTATATTTTGGTTGCCATTTTTGGTATATAGTTGTCGCAATGCTTATATGAAAAGTTCCCAAAGTTGAGAATGCAAGCAAGTTGTCGTGTGCAAGCTCATTGTAATGATATGTTTTATTGTCGATCTTCTTCAATAACTCAATGTTCTTTTGGATGTAAGCACTCTTTTTCGAATGTCGCCTGGTCTGGCCTGGCCTGACGTACATTTAACTTTTATATGGATCTATAGACTGCGAGGCATATTCAAAATACAAGAAATAATTTTATAATGCCCATAATACCCATTGAGGTTGTTTTTGCATAGAAAAAGAACAGTGAAAAGTTCGACACATTTTTTTACTTCCTTAATGTAAGCTAACGTCATTGGCTCTCTCTCTCGAGAAGTTGGGGAAATGGAATAGGAAAAAAAATAGACGAAGAGAAAGTTGAGAGCATGAAATGAAATCATGAGGGATTGAGTTGGACGCAGAATTTTGTGTGTCTTGTTGCATTGCACGTATAAATACACACAAACAAACATGTAGTATTTCAAAGGATATAAGTTCTGCTCGCCATTTCCATCAAGAAAGTGTACTAAATTCTAGATTATATTCGATGCTGACTTTATGTGTACATGGAAGAATATTTGAATTGTGGGCGAGAGTACCTATAAAGCTTGTTGGTTAGGCATAAAAGTATGAAATACGTAACAAAAGGAGTTAGCTTTGAGCACTTTTTTAAGAGTTCTTTTTTTGGTCGTTTGGTCGGAGGGCCATGAAGGGATTTTACAACTCAGCAGATAAATTGTCTCTGCATCAAGTTGAAATAAACTGCTTCGGGGTTTGTCTGAATAAAAATTCGCATCAAATGAAAATAGAGAAGGGAACGCTATTTTATAGCCATGTACTCCTTTCACGTAAAAAAGTAATGTTAAAAAATACTTGTATACATTTTTAGAATTTGAATGTATTTTAATATTTTGGATATGTTTGTAGCAAAACTTTATAACGACATATCTACAGATAAGATCACTACTTACAGTAGTAGTTACAATTTTTCCTTTTGGTAGTAGTCAAAACATTTTTTCTTTCCCAAAATACATTATAACAATTGACTATTTAGTAATGTAATGATGTTTTTTCAATATCAGATTGCTCATTCAGTACCAGAATAATGATTTTAAAATGACATAATATTTTCAACTTTTCCCAATTTCGCATATTGGATTTGTTTAATTCCAACGATCTCTGCAGTTTAGCTGTCCTTTTGGAAGACATGTTATTGTAGATGTGGAGTCTCCACTTTTAATCGTGGAATGGAAGCAATGACCAAATCGAAAATATGCATTGCAATTGCAATGGGGAAACAAAGACGCATCTTATTTGTTAATTTTAATGCTTAAAATGTCTCAATTACTAAATTAAGACAATAATATTAAATGACTTCACTTATTTATTACAGAATGCACTAGCTACTTGAATAATTACGTTCAGTCAACTTGGTTAGTAACAATATGGAGAAAACTTTTTTTCCAAATGTGAGATTTTTCTTCAAAGACTTATGATAAAGCAGTAGATGATATTTATTTTTTATGAGCAATATCTGTGAAAAATATTAAACGGGAAACTGTCGTTTGTCATAATGATTACAAATAATATCTGTATCTAAAGCATGGAAGCGGTTATGAGTCTCTCTGCGGGAGACTCATTTCATCTATTTCTCGGTATACAGGAACGGACGCAGAACCCACTGTCACAACCTATTTCGTGTATATTACATAGATGGCTGGAGAAAAACAAAAGAAAATATTAGTATGTGTGGTATGTCATCGGATCTCATAATAAAAGCAACTGGAAATAGTAGCAATATTGCTACTGTGGCTTTCTTTTTGCTGGGTCCCTTTGAAACTTACTTCATTCCGTGACTCATTTTTGTGATGATGAAGTTAAATGGGGATTCCGGGACCTTTAATTTAATGAAGAAAGAGAGGATGTAAGCACGTAAATGTGTGTGTGGTGCTTTCCGGTTTTTACTGTGCGTATGTCGCTCTGTTTATTTATTCTTATGGCACAGTACTATGCTGCACGCACAACTAGTGCAACTGCGTAGTATATGAAAATTTAAAATGTGTTTGTGGCAGAAATCTAAATACAAGCCTAAATAGAAAAATGGTGTATGCTCTACTAAATTATTGTTGAAGTTCTCCTTCATCGTCCGGACTTCAGTCCAAGGTTGAGCCTAAAACGCTAAATGTTTTATACTGTTGATATAAAATTTAAATGAGATGAATCGAACAGTAGAGCTCAGAAATAAAAGAATGTCATGGCTAAGCAATCCCAATGCATACACCAGTAACTTCCCACGTTTTCTATAAAAGGTCGAAAGTCAGAATTTGTGGTTAGCATTGGTGCATATATGAACTGATTTCTTAATGACCATGGGTAGCTAAAAGTTACATTGTAGCCACAAATTAGCAATTATAAAAAGTTCCAAACAATGATTCAATATATGCCAAATCAAGATTATAGATATGAACTCATAATTGACTGTTACACAATTAACAAAAATGCGTGGGTGGAGTAACTCTATTCAAAGAGAATTCAGTACAACTGTAAAGAATAGCTCTTTTGTCTGATAGATGACTGCATAAAAATAAATTGCCCTAAAGCAACGTAACATACTGCAAGCACCCAGTAAATCAAGCGCATAAAACAAAAAACCGATCATTTAAAAAGAAAATGTAATTAAAAATAATTTACATTCAAAACATCGTCTCTATCATATCTTCCTACTTTTTTTCAATACAGTAATAGCTACCTGCTAGCTACATTTTCCCGATAATAAAGTGTTTTTCTCTTTGTCCATTTCACCGCTCATCTCATGTTACAAAAGATACTGACAATAAGAAAGCCAATGAAGATAAGATGTATATCATAATAATCTTTTTGTTTTCCCTTCTTCCCATTTTTATTTCATTACGTAAATGACCAGATACAGGATATAGCATCACTTTTACATATTTTTCTATCTAAACTATTTGGTGTCCTTATAAAGCATTCTATTCCTATCATGTAATAAACCCTATCTAAACAGGGAAACAAGCAGGCATAATCATTTTGACAAAAAGTGCCCCTTTTAAAATGAACCCCAATCCCAATATTTTTCTCTGGAGAAGCATGACTCTACGGTAGACTGACTTCCACACACAATGAAAAAATGACTCTGTTTTCGAATGGAAGGCACGACTGTAAAACAGCCCTTTTCATTTAGATAAAAAAATAACAGTTTTCTCAAGATGTTCTAATTATAAAAGGACAGGTTAAAACCTTTGCTTTATTCTTTCAACGCGTTCCGTCTTCTCTGAACAAATGTTACCTATCTAAAAAAAAACACGCATGCTACTTCCTTTTACTTCATTAGCAGTTGACGAAGGTAAATTAAGAAAGGGTTTTTAAGGGTTTGGCTTCTCTAATAAATCATAATGTAATTACAAGTCGGCAGGGAGGTCTTTTACCTTTCATTCTATCATCATCTTTCCATTCATTTTTGGTGCAGAGAGCCGAAAACACTGCTTCTTCATATATTTTTAACCATTCTCTACAGCTATAAGTAGAAATGCCTGCACAATCTTGAATTTCTCAATGGTTCAATGCTTCATGTCGATTTGCATAACGTTCGGGTGATAATTTAATGCTGAGCTAGAACTTGAACATGTGCTCCTAAAGAAATTGACAAGCGAACAAATAATGGCAGTGTAGGTGGGGGAGGTGGAACAGCGTCTGCAACAAACTATGCAAATTAAGATTTTAATTACATAATTTGACCTTATCGCATTTTAATATATCGCAAAAGAATATCGTCCACAATTTAATTGTTCAGGAACTTAATACTTCTTCATTTGTAACTAGTCTGTGACGGCCAGATACAAATCTTCATTCATTCAAATATTATAATCATTGAGAGATGATCTTCGTCATTGTCTTCATTGGAAACTAATTGAAACTGTGATCCAAGTTGATATTGCTAAAAATGTTTCAAACCATTGTAATGTCACTATATATAACCGTTTTAATGCCAAGAGAAATTGATGAAATTTTTTAAAGATAACTGTAAAAGTATGAGTAGAGGTGAAAGGAACAAAAAAGGGGTGTAGGTTACTTCACAATTACCTATGTATTCACCCTTGTAACGATTTTCAGGTTGTTTTTTCAGACTCGCCCAAAAAATATCATCCTCCCTTTTCATTTGAATGTTTACACGATATAAGCATACTCGGTAGAAGATCACTCCTGTTAATGATAATGGTATAAAAGTGGTAAGCAAAAGTCATAGTAAAAACACATTTTTGTGGAGTATGTAAACTTAAAGATGAGACTGGAATCAGAATGGGCAACAAAGGTTTCAACATGACTTTTCCATGTAATGTACACCAATGTATGCATAATGTGTGCCCTAATAATGTTCCCACTTCCACCCAAGGGCCATCTTATATCATCGTTTATTCTGGTGCTTTTTCCGTGTAGGTACTGCTTGTAGACATACATATGTACATTACATGCATTTTTTCACATGCTGTTATTATGAACACGGAGACTTTTTTATCATGTTTTTCATGCAAGTAAATTCTTCTTTCTGATTCCAACATGGAACTAGCTTGCTGACATGACTAACTTGAGATGAGTATTTTATGGGCTAACGGGAGCACTTACTAGCAGAGAAACTCATACTGAAAATAAAAGCAAGAGGCAGGCAGGTAAAAGCGTTGCGAAAAAAGTCTTCTTGTGAAAGGTAGTTTGTTAGCAATTGTGAAAAAGTAAACGGTAACCGGCTCATGTTGAAACCATACATCATACATCACATGCTGCATTTTACTTGAACATTCTTTCATGAAAAGAAACTCCCTACTTTATATTTATACATTCTACTGTGCGCCTCAAGGAACAGAGATATAAAATGTATTTCATATTGATGCATATGAGATATGAAACAGCTACTTGGTTTTTGCATTCAATTTTCATTCATCTTGCCTTTTTAGAAATGAAAGCTAATAAAACTTTTTTTGCAAAGTAAAAAAAGCGGCAATTTCTTCCGAAAATGTGAAAATCAAGCAGTTTTTCCGCGTTAAAAAATCGTTTACAAAACACAATTTTCCACTAGTTTTTTACACTTTGCATAAAAATCCATATAACAAAATAATGGATTAATGCGCTAAATTTACTTCCACAAAAGTTTACACACACTTTCTCTCTCTCCACTGCTGACATTTCACTTGCGACAGCAAATACCACAAAAGTTGTACTACTGAACTGAATAAAAAATTGAAAATGCACAGAGTGACGTAGCCCATATTGCACCATCAAGTACGCTGGTGAAAGTGGTAAATAAATGCAGTTATAGCACAACAATTATTTATGAACATACCAAGTGGTAGAATACGAGTCACTTCACCCCGTTCGTCTCTCGAGACACTTCTTTCGTGAAATGTTACACGGCATACATGTGTCATGTCATGTACATGTTTTATCCCCAATTTTCTTGGCTATATCCACCACCTAACCTTTTTGTGCATCAGTGCACAACATGATGTAAGACTCTAATGTCTACATTCTTCGGAAATGTCCTAGTTGTACCTATCAAGCGCAATTCGGAGAGCATATTTTTCACCGGAAAAAGCGTACAAAAACATACACACACACACAAAATGCCTTTGCGTGAATGCAAAAATTTGGGGAGAAAGAGAGAGAGTGCAATGGTAAACAAGAAGAGAAAAAACGGTGAATATTTCGCAACTTCTCTGGCGTAGCGAGTCTCTGTTGTGTACACATTTTATATAGTGATAGCTGGCACAAGGGAATACAAGGAGACGTTCTACACATGTAAATAAATGGAGCTGAAAAGTTGCTCTAATTTTTATAGCATGTTCCTTTTTTCCCTCCATTTGTACGGATCCCATTTTCTGATAGAGCTTGTTTGTTTGTTGGTGGTGGTGTGTGGTACTCTTATAGGAAGTTAAATACAATGTATTTGTATGGATACACACAGAACAGACAAAAAAGCAAAGAGACCATTAAGGTAGCAGATAATGTTCCAAAATATACAGCCTTTCCCCAACTCACGGTTATTTGGGTTGACTCCAGTGAAAGTTGTGTAGAATACGGAGCCAAAGAGAAGGAAGAAAAATCCTGTGTGTTGGTGCATTGCATTAAATGTTAAATTGACGATGAGCACAAGAAAAAAATATACTCCTCTTTAGGGAATTTACATGTCGTTGACTTTTTCCCTTTTTTTGAGACATTTCCCATTCCAAAAGAAAATATCTGATTACTCAAGTCCATGAGCGTACAAACACACACACATGTAATCAGACGCATTACATATTATAACCGACAACTTTCATTCTGTCATCAACAACCGTGAATACTTATTATTACTACACGGTCTAGACTTCATGTAATTGTCCTTTCTTTTCCAAGAGCGAGGCTATATAATGTCTATACTTTGGTTTTCCTAATATTTAGAAGCCTCATCACTCGTCTAAGAATGAGAAAAACATTTTCTTCTTTCACATTCAAGACGAAGAAGACAAGTGATAGAAGAAAAAAGGCTCAAAGATGCTCTTTTATTTCCTACCTCTACATTATATGCAATGCATGCTATACACTTCATTTCCCAAAGTTGAATTGAAGTGAACAAGACAAGGAGAAAGAAAGGTTTCCGTTTTTTGCATACAATGCAGGATTTCTCCTGACTTTTTCCTAATGTTTTCTCTGAGTAGTATATAGTCAGTAAGTAACAAAAAATTCAGACAGAGAACTCGACAAGCTCTGAGTTCATATTTTTCCTTCTTTGTATGCAGATCTAAGAGAAAAAAAAACCTTCAAAAGAGAGAAAGCCAATGGATTTAGGCAATGTATTGATAGTCATTGAAAATCGGGATATATATATTTTTTACGCATAGAGAAAAAAGGAAATCTGAACATAAAGAGAAATCATTCACGTTTCATATTATATTTGTTATTTGTGTGTACTTTCTCCTCCATTAGAATAACATGGAGTACGTGTGTGTATGATATGTGGTGTGGTGATGTGCACCTTTTTGTTCGAGAAAAAAATGAGCATCAGGAGGTAACAAGAAAAAAAAGGAAAGAGCCGATAGCGATTTTTTTAGACATGAAAATAGGGAAAGTTGGAGGAAGTGAAAGTGGCGGTGATGGTGCTGATGTGATATGGGTTCTCTTTCTTTGGATTGGTTTGCTCGGTTTGCTAAAAATGGACTTGAGTGGAATTAGTAATGAGCCATTGAGATCGGGGAAATATTTCCCAATCAGAATGATATAAAATGTATGTATGGATGGGAAATATGTATTTTTATGTGCGTCTCTCAACTCCACTGTCTTGGAATGAAGTATATCGTATGATTATGTTTTATCCAGAAAACCAGGAAACGACATGCATAAATACCATGAAGAATGGATGGTGATGATCATGATGGCGGTGAAGCTGGTGTGGTGCCGCCTTGTTCTTTCTCTGATGGTTTTACTTTTGCAGTTGCTACTGACATATCAGAAAAAAAGAGAAAGGGGAGGAAGAAAAGTGGAGGAAATTGGGAGAAATGATCAGACAGAAGAACATAAAAGTGGTTGGAAGGCCGTCTTTTTTTGTTCTATTTATGCCAGATATCATAATAATAGCATGGTTAAGATACATAAAAAATGAAGGCTATGAAGTAAGTAACCGCAAGGCGCAAACATAAAAGAATATGCATATTTCTTTCAGGAATTTTTTTGTATTTGAAACTCATTGACAATGAGAATAGACAATAAACTGAGGCGAAATCAATCATCATTCCAATCATAAAGTCAGTTCAGTCTGAGAATCCATGTCGATCAATTTTTTTGTTCTTAAGAGTGCTCTATTTTTTAAATATTGCTTTCGATTTGCACTAAAAGCTTGTCGTGTGCTGTCAAAAGTAAAATGATATATCATTTTCTTAATTGCAAGCACCAATAAGAAAATTGCCCGAATAAAGAGGTTATTTGCAAGAACATTGTCTACCTGTCCATTTATTTTTCATTGATTTCCAACCAGGATGTCATATCCAGGTCAAAAATTAAAGAGAACTGCTTTTATTTCACAAACCATTAAGTTTTAAGGTGCCCATTTAAGATCTTTGATGTAAAACGATGATTTTATTGTTAGTTATTATGAAATTACAATAATTAATTAAAATTCATAAGGGAAACCCATTATGATGGAGTAAAATCGACTGCAGAAATTCAAGCCATTAGAACCTTTGATACTTTCACTTGTCATGTCATATCCCTGACTGATTTCCTTTCAACTGGAACTCGCAAAATCATACTTGTTCATGCATAATTCTTTGCTGATTTCTAATTCTAATAACTAGCCATCATAATACACACATGTGTGATGGAACAGAAGTATGAAAAGATAGTTTGAACATTCCAGCAAACAATTTTTCACGAACCCGTATAATATCTCTGGGGCGTCCCACGTTACTGACAATACACATAAAGGGTCAGCTATCAGTTTTAATATTGATTCAAACAAAACAGCACAGATAAATCTGGAACAATCATGTAAAACCCACAATAGAAACGGGGGGTGTCTAAAGACGTCCGGAAAAAGGGATTTTATTTGGGATTTTACGGTATACCTATGCAAAATACCATGAGTTCACAATGAAAGCTGCGAAGGTTTCCAAATTTTACCCCGTTTTACCCAATGACACTCTCTGATAACTTATGACTTTTCTCGGCCACACATAAATACATGAGTGGATATAAGAGCGACATTGTTTGAAACATATACACATCTATAAAATTCCAATAGAACTGAAATGAATGATTAGGAAATTCCTCTTGTTCAGCCTTTCCTAATATCCCCTTCCTCCCCTTTTATTTCCCATTGTTTTTGGAAGGAGGACGCACTAACAACTTTAGAATGCGAACGTTTCCCCACTCCCTGAAAGATACACGACGCCTAGTTTGAATTCCCAATAAAATCCTGTTTTCACTCCAGCTTTTAACTACATGCAATCATGTTTCAGTGAAAATATAGGCGGTAAAAAAAGTTTCATTCCCCATTCCACAAAAAAACTGCACTACAATACATCCCGGTAGCTTTTCGACTATATCAATAAAATGTTTCTGAATCACTTCAAGAGAGAGATATAAATGTGTAAGTAGTGAAAGTAGGAGAAAATACTACATTTTAATGCTTGTCCATATCATACACTAGACCAATATCTGTATGCTCGTCTCGACTACTACGACGTCATTTGAAGGCACATTTTTTTCCTAAAGTAATGAACACTGTTTGTACACGTAGAAAAAAAAGACAAACCGCAGTGCAGACGCTTTATAAATTCCATTTTCATAAGATGGTTATAGCCCTCTCAGTCTAGCAGTTATGCAGTGGATATTGGCTGAAATGAGAGGACAGAACACACAGACACAAGAGTGCTTTTGCTATCACCATATCAGAAGAGGATGATGATCATGATCATCGTCATCCTATCAAAATCTCAGCTAAAAAGTACTTTAGTGCTGGTCCTATTGCTTTCACTAATGTACATACTTACATTCTATGTGTAGATATTCGCTGCACCTAAAAAACACGAGGATTACTTTCCAGCAATCCAAACTGGAATATGGAAATGGCTCTTTTGGAAAGGGAGAGCTGTGGTGATTCTTGTTAAATATATTTGGCTTCCTTTCTCCAAAATACCCGGTCTATGGAGAGATTTCAGTACAACAAGTTTACATGCAAAAAAATATACATTTCATAGAAGGTGAGCCAAACTGGAGGAATATACAGTTTTGAAAAAGGGATTTTTTACTGTTGGTAATCGGGACAGGATATTTTTCCCTTTTTTTTCTTCCTCCTTGTACAATCGCTGCTAAAAATGGTGCTTTCTTGTTGTCGTTTTTTTACCTGTCTTGCCTCGTTACCATAAACATACAATTTCCGTCGCATTTTTAGTAAGGCACTTACTATAAAAGGAGGCGGCGAAGAAAGGAAGGGAAAGCAGGAAACATTCAAATTCGACGTCACAATTCTAGAGGAAACGCAAATTACTGGGAAATGGCATACATAACGTTAAGAAAATCCTCCAAGTTGGGCTTATTACAAGCTTGTAATATTCTTTTGCGCGTGGACTCTTCAGAGTTTCAATTCGTTTTATTGAGAAGTTTCTCTCTCTCTACACGACCGGTACACTCTGTGGCTTCCTTGATGTGTGTGAACGGAAATCTTGAACGGATTCAGGAGACATTTTCAATAAGATTCTACTCACTTTTTGATAATATTGCAAACTCCGTGGAATCTTCAAATAAAAAACTTCCCAGTGATTGACGTAACATTTAAACTGGATAAAAATTGATAAGATATGTCTCAAGTGAATAAGATTTGGATTTTTAATGAAATCCTTGAAAGAAGTTAATAACCGATATTGAAAAAGACTATTCATTTTTTTCTCATGGGAATTTACCATTATTTTCATAATCTTCACTAGGTAGGTATGGTATGCCAGCCTTTTGTACGCATTTAGATTGAAAGAAAGATCCCAAATTTGTTTAGAACATCTCTACAAATTCAGGAAATTATAGCCTTTCTCAGTTTCAGATGTGCGGTTTCTAGAAAATGTTCAAATTTTTCACACAAAAATGCAATATATCATGTAAGGCCAAGGAAATAAGGTGAAACTGGCGTATACCACTTTATTATTAATGACACTTTGTCTTTCCCCCTTTTCTCGCCTCCCACACTCGAAACCACTACAGCTAACGAACTCAGGTTAAATATATGAAATATAAATGTTTTATAGTCGAGGGAAAGAAGTATGTAATACGAAGAGCTAGGCCAGCATTGGCTCCAAATGTTTTGTCTTAAAACTCTACATCAATATGAAACTTAATATAATTTTATACCTATATGTATTCCTCATTTATAATTAATTTACCAGCAAAGATCATAATGCCTCAATATATGAATTCATATGATACCTACATATATACCTACATGATATTGACTTTGACTCAAAAAATATATGAGATCCTGATCTTAAAAATATCTGTAACTTGAAAAATCTGAATTGTTTATTAAAATTTCTCGGATCAATTCCCGCATTAAGATCTAATTCAATGTAATTTTCTACGCATTGCGTAGGACATCAGCTAGCTATCTTAATTTTATATTTATGCCAATCTCTCTGAGTTGAAGGAGGATACACAATCTATTTAAGCAGGAAACCCAAATATACATGGATTGCATATTTTGTGTCGTTTGATACATACAGGATGGCTTACTTTAAATGAAAACACTCGATTTTTCCCAATGACCTGTTATTAGCTTTATTTATTAATAAAACTTTGATATCAAATTCCCCAATTTATATTCATTTTTTCTAACTTCTGACCAACAACATTTTAAAACTTTTATCAAATTACAAGGAAAAAAAGGACCTCCCTTGTCGTTCCATAAAAATAGACATAGTGAACAACAACGGTACATGGACACGCATGAATAGTTAATTTAGATATCTGGTAATGCCTACAAAAAACATCTACCTATTCTTCAATAATGTATCCAATTTGAATTATTAAAAGCTAACAACATGCATGCTTCTCTACCCACCACTACCTCCACTTTATTGAGAAACTTTGTGTGTGTGCCACGAAAAAAACTTTACAAAAACCTGACTCAATGAAAAGTTGGGTAAGTAAGTAACTCTTCACACTCCACATTATTCTCTCCACCCGAATGAGTAGTTCTGCTGGAAACTCGTTTTTCTACAGTAAAGTCTTTACACTTCTGTACCATGTTATTCGTCATACATAATTCGTTGTATATGCACATGCACTACTCCCCCAGTCTTTAATCATATCAGACGAAGAAAGGAAAAGGTGAAGAACCAATTTTCGGATTTTCTGATTCGATTATTAGATAAAGTGAGAGAATGGAATCCTCAACTTGGAACGACAAGACTGGCCTGGCCTGGGCCTGACGTATTTATTTGAGGTGAAGGAAAACTGATCAAATTTGCTGATAATTTTGACAAGAGCTAATTGAGAACTTTATACTATTTACTCCCCAGAGAGAGACGAAGTATAAGAAATAGAAGAATTTACTGTTTCACAAGCTATACTGTCCCAAACTGTTTGGATCACTGCCTATAAACATCTATCATAATCTTTTTTATTTGTGGCTGTTTCGCTCGATATCACGTCGCGATGAGAGGCGAGCACTAATAAACTCCAACTCCACCCTATCCAACTTACATACAATAATGGAATAATCACACTTAAAGGAAAATTTACACATAAAGTAGTGTGTGTGTATACCGAATGCACAGTTTTCACACGTCATATTATTGATGTCGGATTTGCCCTACTTTTTCATATAATGATGCAGTACGCAATAACACCAACAATTTATAATATATCATGCGCTTCTATTTGGCCGAGCACTTCAATAAACTTATCCTTCCCTAAAGAGAGGCAGAGGGGGAGACAGACCGAACAATTAATCATGTCAGGTTTAGCATGACTATCGGCTTGTTGGTTACAACCAGTATGTGTACAAAGCAGAGCGATTCATTTATTAAGCCTTAACACTTTCCTTGTTGATGTCAGCAAACGGGTCTCTTCTGGTAACCCGTTGAAAGGTCTATACTCTTTTATTCGTAAAATCCTGGAGGTTAAATGTCCTTCTTCGTTCATTCCGAGCAACACAGTTTTCCAGCAAGTGTTTATTAGACTATTTAACCGCAGCTGTATGGCATACTGTCTTGGATAAAATTCTTCGTGTGAAACCTCCCAGACCTACATTTTCTCTCTTGATATGAATAATTGAGGTGCAGAGATTTCACCACTATGTGTGTGGCATCTCTATGGCATGAGCTTTCTCCATCTCCATACAAGTGTCAGGATTGGTTAGCGCAATCTCGGCATACTGGACATGTTAGATTGTATGACATTTTCATGAATTCTGGTGGTGGTAAACTCTGAGAATCTACAATGATAGCATGTAAAGAGTGGAGACTAAATTTGTAGGAACTTGGTCAATTCTCTTTTTCAGACAGAAAAGATCTCAAATCTATTGTGTGACTTTCTCCTCCATTTGTAAGGGACTTTTTGTTATGAGGTGGCTGTTCTCATTATCTTTTGACGAGTGCACATACACACAAACAAGTGCAAAGATTGAGTTGAGAACCATCAAAACCAGAGGAATCGAAGAGCAAATCTAATTTTTTGGCTCTGTAAATAAAGCGGTCGTACAAGCAATAAAATTGCATGGCTTTTTTTCTATTGTATTCCTTCGAAGCAATGACTTGTTCATGAAGTGTGCATCATTTCACCGCTCAACGAGGAGCAACCAAGAGGAGAAAAGTAGTAGTAAAAGGGCAACAAACTTGAAAAGGCACTGGTATTCCTTACTCTTTCACTCACTTTCTTTCTAAGCCTGCATTTCAGAGACACACACACATAAAATCTTCTTACTTTTCAATAGCCCGTATATGAATTGTATTTTTGTTCCAAAAAATCGGGAAGGAGACACAGGGCAGAAAACTTGGGAGCCCGAAACGGAACCCCGTGTAGATCCAACAGATGTAATACTCAAAATAAGCCATCCTGTCCACCGCTACCGAAACCAAGCCAGTCAGTATAGTATATATAGTCACGAGAATAATGTCGATGAAATGTGCATGAAAATGACGTCAAATAAAAGACGTAATAATAATGTATGATCCAGCAGCATCTCGAAAAGTGAAAGTGGTACTACGGGTAGTAAAATGTACGGGTTGTAATCGGTAAATTTGGCGACAAACCTTCCAAGTTTATACATGTATACTACCTCCATGTAAGAAAAGTGTTTGGCACACGACAAAAGATGGGAATATATTTTTTTTTACTCTTGGTGGAAATTCACAACGATTTTTGCATTGTTGGGATTCCTTCAGCCGTGACATGCGTCAAAAACTGAGAACAGGTTTCGAGAGTCTCTGCAGAATAAATCGTAAGGGTTCCACTGCATAAATTATGAAAAGTCATGTAGATTCTTGGATCTTATTCCATTCATCATCTTCAAATATGACTATTGACTATCTATCAATTTCAATGGATCAACTACTAAATGTGTAAATTCATTGAATTTTGATTTTTATGACTGAAGTTTCAATAATTTTATGATCCCAATCACCCCATTTGATTCACATTACATGTTTTGATGAAAGTTGTCAACTTGAATTAGTAGATTTTTTCTCTTGAAGGAGCAGTTTACATCTCTCCTTAAAAGTGTAGGTATATATTCTCATATCTTCTGCTTAACTATCTTCAACTGTTTAATCTTAAATATATTACAACATGTTTACGAGTTTCTGGTACAAGGCTAACTACAAGTTTGGATATTTGGTTTTTAGAAGAAAATCTGACTGCATTACTTATACAAGCCGTTCGAACATGACCAGCAGAAAAGTCTACATCGAAATGAAACTTGTTCCATCTCTCTTTTTATGGGGAAGTGAAATCGTTTTTGGTGACAATACGAGAAAGTATAGGAGGGAAAAGGAATATCCCATTGCACGAGATCATACATATATTTCGGTTCTTTAGAATATAGAGGAACTTTCCCTTTTCACCACTTCTGCAAAACTCTTCTACTACCAGTAAAACTGAACTTACTATTTCTTGGCGAAAATCCAATCTATTCAAGATTATGTATTTAAGCAACTAGCGGGATAGTTTCATTCCATCCATGAATCTATTACACACACAGTGTTTTCCCTCTCTGCAGACTCAAGAAAGTGAAGCCAACAACAGATGAAAGAATTAAGAATGAGTGAAATAATGTTTCTGCTCGAACCAACCCAAATACCAGAGTTGCTAGTTTGGTTTCTCCACATGGAAAATTGATACATTGCTTGTACTTAAGAATGGTACTCTTCTCTGTGTGTAAACTTTCCCTTCAATTCTGCTTTTAAGATCCACCACATCATCTCTAACAAGCAGCAAAGATCTATAAGGTCGGACATCCAAATTCTTAATAAAATGTTCCGGGGCCCAACATAATAATTCAATCTCTAATTAAACAGAAAACTTCTCATCAACAAAATTCAAAAATTTCTTTGACATTTCTTTATGGCGGATGCCTAATTCCATGAAAAAGAGTTTCCAACTCCTTAATTCTTCGGTACCGCCTGACCCATGATTTGCAAGAATTTCCATACCCGTCCCAGTTTCAGTTAATTTTAAAACAGCGACTCCTCCATGTTTTTGTATTTATTGGCAATGCTAAGTTTAGAAACGCTATTATTACCAACACTGATATGTTGTCTGTAAGCTTCTCTACAATTCTTATTGTTATTGTTTACGTTTACACAACATGAGAGCATCAAGCACCGCCAGAGAAATAAAGATAGGAAGAGAAAATATTTATCTATCTCTTTACAATGCTCTTGATACATGATTTCAAACAAGACCAACTTAAGTCAAAGAACAATCAGTACACATTATTATGTTTTTTAGAGGGACAAAACAGCTCCTGCTAAAAGGCGCATACTTTTATAAAGCATCTCTTCCGGAGAGTCAAATGTAAGCCAGAGGAGAAGAAACAAAAATCGACAAATAAAATCCATGATGTTTTACACACACATAACAAAGATGAAAGCATCTTGTGATAGGAAAGCGTGAAAAATGTGTAGCAACCGTACCAAGGATGAATCTGCGGGTGACTAATGGCAAATAAATGTATTTCTACTTATGCAACATAAAATAGTGAAAAGGAAGACCCTCTGCAACAAGAATGACTTTCCACAAGTTTACTAAACATTAGACAAAAACTACATCTAATATTGTGAACAAGTCGATGATATTCTCTCTTTCGAGTACAAAAACTGTCACAGTCACAGCATTTTGTTGGGAGGACAGAGAAAAAGCATGGAAATAACGAACCAAGAAGAAGAGAAACAAGAGGAAAAAATTGTTGATAATGAGCACCACTGTGGCGTCAACAAAACTCGACAAACAAACTATTCGTCTCTTCCTTTTTTTCTCTACTTATTCTCATTTTATAATAATGTTGTACATTTTTACTACTTTATCTATCTACTTGTGTGGCAGAAGAAAAATAAAACCTAGAGTGCATGTTTGAGTACCAGTAAAAATGCTAGGGTGGTGGTGTTTTCTGAGGAATGATATGCATTCATTAAAAATAGTTAAATTTCCACAAAGCATTTTTTCCAACTATTACTGCTTGAAATGCAATAAGATGGGTTTGCACAGAGAGAAACAATGTAAAAAAGTAAACGTTGCCTTTTTCATTGGCCCGTATATAACTTGTGTATACTTAGAAAATTGTATTTACTTATTTTTTACTCGAGTAAATACAGAGAGATAGCTTTAAGTGGAGGAAAAATTCTTATTTAGTGTGTTTTTTATAAATGGGAAATGAGGAAACGAGAGAGTGAAAAAAGGGAAAGATCTCTCAAAATGGTGTCTACTTTCTCTTGGAAATTTTACTCCACTTTTTTCTTACCATGTCTCTTTCCTCTGCTCTCTATTTTTTTCTACTTTTCCACTTGCTTTCTTCCCGGAAAACTTCTTCTGATCAAAATTAGACAACATTTTGTTCAAGCAGAAGAAAGAAAAAAAGAGAATTACTTTTTATATGCATGTGTATGTGCATGGAAAGTAGGAGATGAGGCGTTGGGAAATGTGTCGGTGGCAGGCCAGTGTTCTCCGTGAAACTTGCAAAGTTTATGGGAAATCTGAGATCATGACGGTGGTGGCATTAGAAAAAACCAAGAGTTGTAATGACGGCGGTGGTGTCCTTTTTCTGAATACAAAATTACAGTTAGGATGCACACTGAATGAAGACGGAAAATAGTCTGAAAAGAAGGAAGATTCAAAAGGAGGATAAAGAATGACACTTTTTTAAACTTCCCTTTTGTCTCAAAGGACATATTATTCCTTTAATATGTTGAGTTTCCTAATGGAAAAGTAGCATAATTAAGAATTTTTGCGATTGGCTTCTAGCAAACTAAATGAAAGGTTCATGTCTACCTTAAAATTGTACATTTAAAAAAGAATGCTCAATTAGAAAGATTGCTTTTCCAAAAAGGCAGAGGTCATGTTCAGAAAGAGCATTTTATAAAACATGTTGTCATTTAAGAATAAAAAAATCATACATATTGCATTTGCAAAAAAGTCATGAATTTATTGAGCAGAAAAGGACAACATATGGTTCTACAAGATATTATGCCTGTAAGCATGCAAATTATGAAAAAAGGTTTAAAGACCTCGTGAACCTGAAACGCACACAAAAGAAATTTCATGCTCCACCATATAAATATTTTAGATAGGATCCTATTGTCTCTGGGAACCTGATATTATTCAGACAGAATGGCCGTTCCTCATCTTTTATGAAATTGATGTAAAGCCATTTATATTCATAGTGTATATTTTTAAGAGGAGAATAATGCCTTTTTAGAATCATGCCGCATACCAGCATATTATTCAGGATTTTGACTTATAATATCGGATACACTGACAAGAAATTGCTGTCGTAGTGCAGTGGCTTTGTTTGTATTTGGTGTAAAACATCGCATGATTTCATGATGGCGGTGTGTAGTAGCGAGCTTCTAGATGCAGAATTTTTCCCTATTGTAAAAATATATGCGGGAGGAGGGAGAGAAGGAAGAGCCCAAGCAAAAAGTTTGACTTTGACTGTTTGACTTCATGCGAAAATGTCATTTAATGTAAACAATGACAACAACGGAACAAGTCCAACTTTTGTCTCCATTCTCCATTGATATTAGCTACCTACTTGAAGAAAACCGTTGTCATCATCATTTTCCATTCATATTCTCTCTTCTAACAAGAGAGTGAGGAACCTGACTCGTCTACATGGTACATACCCACATTCATGAAAGTTGTAGGAGGACATGAAACAAAAACATTTTGCTTCCAGCTTTCGTCGATTTTCTTCAGAGAAGTCGCTTCTCAAGAAGAAGTGTACAGAATAGGAAGTAAGAACCTGTCTCTGTCTCTGCCGTCCTTATGAATTGCAAATGAGAAGACAAAACAAGTCAACCAAGAAGATTGATCTGTTATGAGTTTATGGTTCTTAAAGCAGCGGTTTTTCTATAGGCACACCTTCCTTTGAGGTACCTACCTTGTCGCAGTATTTATTTTTCAACTCTTGTGGGAAAAGTCAAAAGTGCGAGATTCACTCACTTCTTATCATTTTATGGCTTTTATAATAAAATTGAATGGTCCCTTATTTGTAAGGAAAATTTCGGTGGAAAGAGTTGTGTTTTCAAAGTCAAATTGTTTCAGATGAAGGACATGTGGGTAAACTGGATAATGATGTCATTTCCTGAATGCGGCATCATCATCATAACAGCTTTAGTAACAGTGTCATGAGAGATGTCATGAAAAGGCTTCCCGAACCATAGCCCATTTTCTGGAACACGTCCTTGCTGGAAAACAAAGCGGAAATTGTGTTATGGCTAGTGTTATGATAAATGAGCACAATAATAATTATAGTATTGTCGTAGGTTATTGCGGATATGTGACAGGAGGAAATATGAGAACGAGGTAGAAACGATAATTGGTATGAAATTTAAGCTGGCAATCGCATATTTATTTCAGATGTCTTGTCTTGATGTCATGATATAACAGTTATTAATAAGGTTGCAGAGTGGATAAGCTGAAAACGTAGTTTTGTCCTTATTTTTTATGAACACCCAATAAATATTGTAGTAGCCATTCGTTTCATGTTCTTAGAATTCGGACAGCTTTTCGCCTTCCGTATCTTTCACTCACTGACGATGAGTCAAAATTGTCTATACTTTTTATGCTGCACCGTCATCAAAGCTGAAAGCGTTCATTTCAAAGAAACAAGAAGAATTAGTAGGATTGGGAGAGAAAATCCGCTCACATTATTGAAAGGACTATTTTTCCCTTGACAGACGATAGACCACATATTATACAAACAAGCTTTCTCCAATGTTTTCACAGATGACATGCAAGAGAGCTAGTTGAGAGAGAGAGAACACATTAAACTCACCGTTTGTAAACTAAGAGGAAATAAAAATGTCCCATTGACTCAGAGCCCTTGTCCGTGTAAGCAAACAAAACTGAGATTTCCATCTCATGTGTGTGTGCATCACCAACCGACAAACTAGACGAAAAGCTTGGAAAATACATGTCCCAGCTAACTATCTGGAGATGTGTGGACTTTTTATATCTATTTTTCTCTTTTCTACATTTTCTCCACTCTTCCCAACAATTTGTGGAAATAATGGTTGTTTGTTTGTTTGTGTAGTCGCGGACGGGCAGAGAAAAAAAATCCGGGATGAAGTTCAGTAAAAAGAGATGTGATGGAGGTGGAATGGTAATGGTGGCGGTGGCAGACTCCTCCACGATGAGAAAATGGCGTGGAGGAAGCTGTTGCAATAGCCTGGGAGTTTTTTGGGAGTGAAGACGAAGAAGAGAGGGAAAAGAGTTGAGTCATATGAATGGGATGGTTTATTCCAACTATGACTTGCTCATGGAAAGGATCATTTATATCTTTTCCCATTTCTCACCAGTCACCACATAACATATATGCATATCACCAAACATTCTTAGAGAGAGATGTTTACACGCTATATAGATTTAGCTGGGAACTGGCAAAAACGAAAGGATTTTGGGAATGTCCATTTTTGTCGAGATTTCATTTGTCTTTTTCTTATCCTTCTCTCTCCCTTAAAACTAAACTTGTTCAATGTGCAATAAAACGGGTATGTGTGTATATAAACTGTAACTCCCAATATGACTTTACTTCCTTTTCTTGTCCAGCTTACTTTTCAACGGACATGGAAATTCTTACAAATCTATTGCCAGTGACGAAATATTTTATCCTTGGGAAAACGTAGAAACACCGGATGAGCAAAACAGATTCCAGGAATTTCCTGATCAAACACAAGAATTTTCAGTTTGATATAAAAATACCTGTAATTTTTTTTTTACAAAAATGCCTAAAATTTTTAATATCAATCAATAGTCAAATTCCATATCCCTGATTACCGAAAATCACAACCCGAGATCACTGCTGCTCCGTAAAAGAATTTCCATGTCCGCTCTTACATAATGTTTATGTTCATATCCCGAAAAAACAATATAATCCATTTTGCAGTGCACAATGTTTGTTTTTTGGATGTCCAAAAGTTATGTTATATGTGGTACATGTGATCCATGTGATATGATGCGAAATTTCAGAGAGAGATGAAGATAACATTACAAGAAGAAAGTCGTTGTGCCGTGACGCGACAGAGTCGGTGGTGGTTGCTAAATCTGCAGTTATATGAGTAGCGAGAGATATAGCATCATGATTAATACAAGAAATATCTGTGTTTCCTTTTCAGTCCATTTTCTCTCAGTCTTCCTTCCATTTCCACGTTTAGAGATCATATCGCTCCTGTTTTTGCGTCGTTGCGTTTGTTTCTGAAAGATATACGGGTTCTGATGAAAAGTGACAGTGTTGCCACAAAATGTTCGTATTTACGCGAAGTATTTTTGTACTACTACCCGTAGTACTAGTACTATGCCAAATTGCAAGTTACTTTGATAGTGCGAATAGATATACGTTTAAGCTTGGAAATGTGCAATTCCTCTAGTACGCACTTTACGTCATCATAATATAAATTGGCTGTAGACAAACAAGCAAGATAACAGCTTCTTGACATAAAAATATTTTCTCCCTCTTGAAAGCATCTATTTTATAGCAAGCTGTAATAATAAATATAAAAGTTGCGTGATTCTTGTAGAAAAAAGTTCATTTATGAAGGGCGAGTTCTTGAAAGTTCAATGTCGACTTTGAATTTATGTTTCTGATAACTCAGGACATTTAATTTTAAATTGCAATAGAAGGAATTCCATATTTATTTTTAGAGATCAGAAAATACTGTGAAGTTTTATCTTATTGGGTTGACTTATCATCATGAAGAAAACTATAGATTATCAATAGGTACTTTATTTTATGTATATTTTATCCATGATGAGAAACTTTAGTAATCAATCTCTTGATTCATCACACTTGACACAACCTGTCCTACTGTCAATCCATCAAGGACACTGTTTTCTCTCGTGACTTTCCCCCTCAACGTCATCATCATTCCCAAGTTGTACCTTTCCAGAAAATTACTATATCTGGCTTTCATATACAGACTGCTTTACTTTCACTTTGACAGTTGAGGGAAGAGCAGAGAAAAAAAAGTTGCAAACATGAGTCATTTTAACCTAAACATAGCTTATCTTAAACCGTGTCAAGTGTCACTCCAATGTTTGGATACACTTTTTCGTTTTTTGGCTTCCTCTCTCAAAAAAAACTTTTTCCCTTTCACTTCTCTAAGCTCTGATCTGGCAGCAAGTAGGCAGACAGGCAGTTAATATATAATTCCAAATCAAATATTAATTTTCCACAAACTCTCCAGCACCCAGACTAAGAGATAACTTTATTCGCTCTATTACAAAATAAAAGTTTTATGTTTTCTCCCTTGAAAATCTCTGTGTAATAATCCACAAGAAAAATGTCTATTTTTTCCGAGGTGCAATTTCATTCAAACGCTGATAGCTTCTACAATACACAATTTTCGTGTTCCAGACACACTTCCAACGTTGCATCCCGCACACTCCCCCACTTTCACTCCTTTGCTTTTTGTGGTTTTTGCTTTTCATGTGCATGACCTAGAAAAACAACAATATTATGAATAATACATTTGACTAGTTCGCCGCATTATGCCTTTCCCAACGAAACAACTCGTTATGCACTTGGGACTCTCTGTATGTGTGGTGTGGTAAATTGCGAGGGAGCTTTTCCATTTTTACACGTGCTGTGTCTCTACATTCAAAATAAACAACAAAAGAAAGAGTAAAAAAATTAAATTGCCACTTTTACTTGATCCTTTTTCTCTCTCTATTCTCTATTCTCTGTACTCTTTTCATTTTTCCTTTCTCTCCATACGCTTTTGCATTTTACACCTTCATTTTGTTGGCAACTGCAGACACACGCGTGTGTGCTCAGTCTGTTTATGAATTGGAATTGATGGGACTGGGAAAAACAACAATAGAAACTCAACACAAAACGCTCAATTTCTCTCCTCTGTTTTTTTCTGACGCAGTGAATTAACTTTTCTACCATCTTTTTTATCATCGCTTTATTGATTCCCCTGCAGTTTTTCTCGACCATTTTTTTGCATTCCTTTTTATTCTTTTTGCGTATCTGCAGAACTACATGTGTGTGCTTGTATTTTGAGGGATACAGTTTATTCATAAAATAACACGTGCATATAACATCATGTTTTTTTTCTTTGTGTCTGTTTTCTCTTATGAGGACATTGTCAGTAATGAAATTTGATTTGATCGCATTATATGGAATATAAAATTTATTTGAAACGAGGCCATCTGGAGAAGAAATGTAATTTAGGCGGGTGGTCGTGTTTTCTTCTTATTTTTCATTCCATGACTTTCTCCTCGGCCTTTGGCATCCTTCCCATGAAGCTCACAATTTATGAAAGGACAATGCGTACAAAAAAGTACACACCTCTATAATATTAACTGTTTGTATTGAGTGTACAACATTTTGATTCTCTTGTTTTATGAAAAGTTGTATTGTATTCAAACAAAAACTGTTTTCTTTCATTCTGAGTTGAGATCTTCATATCTGTTTTTCATCAACTTTCTCTGAATGACAAGTGGACGATGGTTCCTTGTAAAAAATAACTTGAGCAACTGCTTGTTCTCTATTTATATTCAGACATGTAGTTCCTGACGCAAAGAAACATTCTGTTTACCACTCAACTAAAGACTAGAACATGTTTTTCAACAAGGCTGAACTAAAAGCTACCATTTCCCCCGTCTTGTTCAGATGCGCTCGAAGAGTTGTGAAATGAAAAGACTGTAAAATCCAATTTGTTACACTTCGTTAAGTCCATTGGCCTTAAGGAGGAAAATGCCTTTTCCCTTATGCTTATTACGACAGAAAAAAAATCTTCTCATGTTTAGATGAGAACGAGACTGGAATAAACTAAGACGACGACAGTTTTCAGGATGAAGACACCAAAAATGTGTTATAAGCTTTGAACATCTTTGTGTGTTGGACATGCTTTCTCCAGAACATATTTTCTTCATGTCATATCCGTCTTATCATCTTTTAAATCTATTATTTCAATGTGTTCTGTTTACTAATGCCATTTGCAAAAGTGCTTCATGGCCTAAATGCTTGAAAAAATATGTTATGATGAGCTAAAAAGTGCTTTGCTTTCACTTTTACTTTTAAATAGTCTGTCTTATGAAAATCCGATTAGTAATGATGGACAGTTAAATAGGTCATACGGTCAAAATTACCTTGAGTATCTTGACACTATTGTCTTCAGATGGCGCTCTATCCATTTTTGATGTCATAATGCGTTTAATGCAGTTAAAACACATTAAAATCTTCGCTAGATAATACATTTTGTATTCCGAAACAATCAACATGATACCCAAGAATTGCACTGGATTTATCTCAGCTTTCTCTTTTTTTTACAGTGTATTCCAACCAAACAATGATTTCGGCTGAAATACTGAGCATCGAACATCATTCTATAATTGAGCTTCCTGCAGTTGCTCAGCCGTCCTTCATTTCGTTACGACATCAGCAGAGCTCTCAGCAAGCAGTAAAAATAATTAGGATAATTTCACGAGCGATTTGAGAGGAAATAAAAATGTCGACACGATACTACAAATGGCAATCACACAGTGAGCAATTTTTTTCTCACTCTGCCTAAAGGAAAGTGCTCCTGGGTGGGTGATGATGATATGTTCCTCTAATAATAATAGTAAATATATCCGAACCCCTTTTTTTCTTCTCTCCTAACGACAATGTACACTTGTTCTTGTCGTTTATCACTTTCCCCCAATATTATCCAACAAAAATTGGAAGAAACCGAGGATGTGATGGGATGACCTGCTGCTGGTTCTCTATAATCTGTGATAAAAAAGCTTGAGTTTGTTTCATATGAGATACGATAGTGTGATTTGGCTGTAACACAGAAAATCATGTACTTTCTTAAATAATAGTCGTTACTCTTTACCTCACAACTCTCTTTTCACTTTCACGCTTGAGAAACGTTCAACAATGAGTTTCCCCTTGTCCTAGTCTCCATCTTTTTTCAAAAATCCTTCTTCTTTTACAAAAAAACTGTGTCTGCTTTCTTTTCCCCCTCCTGCACAATATTTTTAAATTGGAAGGGAAAACGGAAAGATTTTCTCTTTTATCATATATTCTTCTAGTATAGACGAAAAGCCGGCTCCGTATCGCTCTTCCTTCTTGTCTATCTACCTATACAGGACTTTTTATGGAAAGTGTATAGTAGTTTATTGGAAAGTGAAAATAAACCTTTTTGTGCATCTATCCCACTTTTCGTTCAAGTGAACAACAAAACAACCAGTCTTTTCACTGCATTTTAAAGTTGAATCTCTCGTTTTTGTAACGGTTGTGATATAACAGACCAAAGAATATTTGAATAGAAAATGTATTGATGTAAAGCATTATCTGCGGGAAAGAACAAAAAAAACTTTTATCCGTTGTAAAAAACGATGAAAAGCTATATTTTAACATTGGAAGCCATACATGACTTATGTGTGGAGATCCATACAGGAAGAGCATAATGGCATGAACATTACTGATACTATTGTATTGGTTAAGGAGCAATCAG